>LZPO01028710.1:12898-24452 GCA_001675575.1 Neotoma lepida | reverse complement strand
CAGTTATTCAGAGACATGGTATAGTCTAGCCAACAAGAGATTTTAGGTATTGTGTAAGGACACACCAGTTATTCAGAGACATGGTATAGTCTAGCTAACAAGAGCAATTTGAGTCAAATAGAAGCTGTGGGTTTGGACACCAGCAAGTCACTTGACCTATCTGACATGAAACCTAGTTTTGATTTGCCTCAAAATGCCACCATATTTCAATTTGAAAAATGATGACAAAGCTACTATCCCTGTGGCATTAAGACTTGGGTCTTAGATTAATCTGGACTAATTAGATTAATTAGAACTGTATCATTAAATTAACTATTGAGATCTGGGCCCTATTGGTTTGTGGTGACCTTTATATACATAACTCAGGATATAGCAGAGAACACTTTGTATACCCTATAAACACAGGCATTTGTTGATCATTGGATAGCTCTTTCTCTATTGTAAGGGTCACTGCTCTCTACNCCCTCTACGCCTTTCATTGAGAGAAGCACACTAAGGGGTTGGAAGAGAAGAACAAAGTACAGTAGATTGGTGTAACTGTAGATATGTAATAAACCAGGGTCAGGTTATCTGCAACATGTTCCCATGTTTATACTCTAATAGACTGTGAAAGCCTTTCCTACAGTTACATTTCTATCCTACAGTGGCTGTCCTGAGTACCCAGGGAAATTTTCATTTTATGCCCTCCTCACCAGATAACATTTAANCTTGCTTAAATATGTCAGTCTTAGAAAGGAGCCAGGGAGTCATGCCATTCACCAAGTAAATCCTAGGAAGAATTGCTGGTTCCTTTGAACAATAAGGCAAACGTGGTGTTATTGTTTCTTTCCGTATGATAGCTGAGCGTGCTCGAGTGGGACTTGCACCATTGCCCGGAATGAAAGGAACAGATTACATTAATGCTTCTTACATCATGGTGAGAATCAACCGTTAACACCTTTCAGTTTAATTGGCTGTATTTATGATTAAGGAGTACATACCACCCCTGTGACTGATTTCATTTTTGAAGTAATTTCTCCATGTGTAACATCAAAAGTATAGAAATTTCTGTGCTTGAAACTTTTAACAAAAGATGCCTAAAGGGTGGGAATACAAAAATATCTAAATTAAGNGAAATGCTTCTTAAAGAATTAATTTTATTGTTAATTCACCCAACTAGCTTTTAAATAAATGTTGAAATTTCTGTTAAGTAAAAACAGCAGGGGTGACTTGCAGTGAATTGCATGTGGAGAGAAAATTGTCTGCACAGTGCTCACAGAAGTACAACTTAAAATTAGCCAAATGTACCGAATGCTTTTCTCAATGTTTTCAGTGGAGCCAAAATAATGCTGCCTTGTTACATNAATGTATTTTACTGCCGCAGAGTTGTAGCGACACATACACAGTCACTAATTCTTCCTCTCCCTAACTGAAGGGCTATTACAGAAGCAATGAATTCATTATAACCCAGCACCCTCTGCCACACACCACGAAAGACTTCTGGAGGATGATTTGGGATCATAACGCACAGATCATTGTAATGCTGCCAGACAACCAGAGCCTGGTGAGTAGAGTACAGCTGCTGTATACTAACGAGTCCATGAGACCACAGACGTAATTTACTGCGATACCTTGCCATGGCTGTTGTGTCTGTGTATGCTAAGAAGGGCATTTTCGTCGCTTTGTCCCTCTCACTTCCATATTTGATTCCCCAGTACTGTTTACACTGCTCTTCAATCACACTGGACTGGGTAAAGGTGCTGAAAACAGCCTTTTAGTAAACTCCTTAATATGACTTCAGACTGACTTCTTAGCCACTGCATGGCACTCTCAGAAAATAGGTAACTTACTACATTTATGGTATATGTGACTGTGTTTACCTTTTATGAATTAACTTATTTATAGCTGGAGAAACTGAAGGAATGACCTTGTCCAGGGGCATGCAATAATAATTAGACTCAGATTTGTACCTAAGTCATCTGCCTATCCAAAGTCCATGCTTTTAATCCTTTTACTGTGTGTCCCCTCACACCACATCAGAGGAATGAGTCTCAACTAAGTGCTAATAGTGTTTCCATTCCATAGTCAGGTCCACAGTGAGGCGAGAAAGGAGAGGCTGTTTAGGTCCGTCCTACAGAGAGGATTTAAGCCTCTACTTCTGTCTATCCTTTGATCCTTCTCTGGTAAGATTCTGTATAGGAGATGGGAAAGCACACTTAAAAACAGAATTACATGTTTCTGCTTAGATCTTGTGCTTATGTACATTTCAGAATTAGCTGGGTCTTTAAAAAAAGTTACTCTGTGGACATGGAGCCTACCTGATAAAAACCAATGAGGAACTGCCTCTGAATGTCGGATGAATGAGTTTTTAATTAAGAAAGAACAGCCTGTGGTTGAACCCCTAGTCTGGATGACAATATTTGCCTGCGTGCCCNGTCAGTCAGTTGGAAGTTCTTTGCTCTGTCGCATTTTGCTCCAGCTTCAGGACCCAAGGCTGCTTCTGTATGACGGAATGACAGCAAGGTTGAGAAGCTTAAGCTGAACGCTGGGGTGTAAGTGTTCTAATTAGCTGGCAGCAGGGGCCCCTTCTGATTGGCATGTGGAAATAGAAGGCATTTAGGGCTGAAATGTTCATTTGTTGGATGAGTCAGTATTTTGTTACTGTCATTTAACAGAGGCCACTCCCCACCAAGATTCTTCCCAGGGCTCATTTGTGTGGGAAAGCTCGGGGACAATTAGACCCAACAAAGAGATACATGTCCTTCAGATAGAATACAGTGACTAATATAGAATATGGCATCTCAGGGTCTCTCTGAAGCCAGGCTAGAAGACTACCAAATGTTGACATCATTTTGTTGTGATTTTACTACTACTATAATTGTACAACACTCCAATTTTTAATTGACTTGAAAGTCACTAATCTAATTCAAAAACAGTATTGCCAACTCCTTTTTATCCAGATAATCTTATACTTTTATATCTAGATGTTCATATCTTTATGTCTAGATACTTTTATATCTTTTTATCTAGATAATCTTATGCCTTTATATCTAGATTCTCTTTTACCTTTATATCTAGATAATATTATACCTGTATATCTGAATAATCTTATACCTTTATATCTGGATAATCTTTTACCTGTATAGCTAGATAATCTTATACTATTTATCTAGATATTCATATCTTTACATCTAGATAATCTTATACCTGTCTATCTAGATAATCTTTTCCCTTTATATATAGATAATCTTTTACTTTTACATTTAGATAATCTTATACCTTTATGTCTAGATAGTCTTATATCTTTATATCTAGATATTCTTAAACCTTTATATCTAGATAGTCTTATATTTCTAGATAATCTCTAGAACTTGGGAGATGGAAGCTAAAGGATCAAGAATTTGAGGTTATCATCCACTACCAAGTTTAGCCTGTACTCCATGAGATACTATCTGAAACAATTATAATAATAAATAAACAAATGTATCAGTGAGAAGGAAAGAAGGACAACGGAGCAAGAAGCTTAAGACTCTGTGGATCTTTATTGGGGGGACCGGCAGAGGGGGGTCTCTGTAAGAATCGGCCTGCCTTACTCTTATAAGCTGGGGTGGTTACAGGGCAGAAGGGAGGGGTGGAGAAGGAGGTGGTGAAGTTTTCTTTTGGGCCCCAAGTTGGCCATTGCTAGGGGGAGCCAAGAGGTTGTCAGTTAAAGAATGCCAGGTGATCAATAGACACCNTTCATGGTGGCCATTTCTGGGAGTCCCAGGGGCAGAGCAGTCAAGAATCCAGAAAAATTAGTTATATTACTACTAGAAACCAAATTACCATTGTTAAGGGATTTGTCTCAATTTAACAGACAGTGTATAGCTGTGGCAGAAAGCCTGCTGAATTCAGAAGTTGCTCTTGGATCTGGGTCTGTAGTTCAGTTGATAGAGTGTTTGCCTAGCATACTTGAAGCCCTGGTTTAATCCCCAGTACTACCTTAAAAACTGATTAAAAACGGATGGTGACACATGCCTGTAATCTCAGCACTTGGGGAAGGAGAGGCAGGAGGATCAGGAGTTCAAGGTCATCCTTGATGCTGTNTAGCAAGCTCAAGTTCACCCTGGGCTACATGAGCTTCTGCCTCCAAAAAGAACAACTAAAAAATGAAAAAAAATAGAATTTAATTGTTTAATCTTTCAAGATGAGTTATTACTTCTAATTCAATATCTGTACTCAGGAGTTTTTTCCTGCCTTTGATCTCTTTGACACCTTTAAACAACTATATCATCNTATTCCTATTATGTTCTTTGAGAATACAGGCTTAACCTGGCGGTGGTGGCGCACGCCTTTAATCCCAGCACTCGGGAGGCAGAGGCAGGTGGATCTCTGTGAGTTCGAGGCCAGCCTGGGCTACCGAGTGAGTTCCAGGAAAGGCGCAAAGCTACACAGAGAAACCCTGTCTCGAAAAACCAAAAAAAAAAAAAAGAGAATACAGGCTTATATTGTTCTCATTTTTAAAATATGGAAATAAAGGTTTAGATATAAGCATGGGGAGATAGAATACTAGATAAATTAATCTCTGCATAGTGGTTAGATTCTGATGCTCTGTACATCTTAACTCTATATTCTGAATCTGTTTACAGGGTCATACTTCCATTTCCTCGAACAAAGCATAATAAAACTCACGACAGTTTCAGACTTCTTTTGTATAGACTAAACCCAATTGCTAATCTGCTTCCCCTTATGCTGAGCTTTAAAAATAAAAATGTACTTGGCAATAATCTATATTGAAACTTGAAGGGGTGATAAGTCTCATTGGACTGCTGGCTCATTTCTAATGCAACAATGTAAGCCTAAACAAAGCCTTCTTTGTTGTGAACATTACTCCTGACTTCTGTGATAGTAAATAGGCATTCTGAGTAAAATGCTCATAAAAATCTCTATGCTACAGGCAAATGGGAGTTTCTCCCTTGAGCTCATTAGAGAACGGAAGAAGAGTATACATCCTCATAATCATATTTCATAGTCTCCAACCATTAAGTTTTTCTTAGGAAGCCATAATTTTCAGGGATAGAATTCAAGTACCAAGCCTGAATTTCTATTTTTAAACTTAAAATAGATGAACATGTAAAGCTTTCCTGCTTCAAAGCAGTTTTCTGTATTACCCTCTTTAAATCTGACACCAACGGGGGAACTTGTTGTTAAAAGGTGCCCAGTACTGATGGCCTGCCTGCTTATTTATGCACAGCTTCCTTTCCAAAAGGTGCAGTTTTACCCTTTATCAGCAGTGTGACTTAGACAGTTTATGGACATCTCTGAACATGTCCTCATTTGTCAAGACAGATGGTACAGATCCCATATCTAGCAGCTATCATCCAAAATTTATAAAGAATTCTAAAAAGTGGGCAAAATATATCTTCCAGTATGACAAAATGATCATCAGGTATGTAAAAAGGTACTCAATGTTATTATCAATTCTCTTATAAAATACCACCTCCTACCAATTAGGATGGCTTTAAAAAAAAANCATTGAATGACAAATGTTGGTAAGGAAGACTAGGAACTCTTGCTGGCATGGTACAGTATGGCTGTAACCCCGGCACTTGGAAGGAAAATGAATGCAAGTTAGAGGCCAGCCTAGTCTACAGTGCATTTAAGGGCTACATAGCAACACCTTGTCTTTAAAGAAAAAAAAAAGAAAGAAAGAAAGACAACTCACTATACATTGGACTATAGACTAATATAACCATATGGAAAACAGTATTCAAGTTTCTAACGAATTATAAAACACCTGCTGGGCATACATTTCCCCAGAAAGAAGATAAGCACTATGGGAAGTGTCCACACTCCAGTGTTCTCTTCAGCACTGTACATAACAGCCAAAATATAGAAATAACCTAAGTATCTGTACAGGCACATATTTTCTGGCCCAAAGAAAGAATGAGATCTAGTTTTTGCCACAGATTGAGCTCAGCGAATCCTGTACTAAGTTAAATAAGCCATACAAAGGAAGAAAACATTCTACCATCCCACATTAATAAAAACAATTCAAAGATAGAGAACTAACAAGATGGTAATCGGGGGTGTAGGTCAAAGGACACAAAGCATGTATGTAGAATGAATAAATCTAGAGTTCATGTACCATCGAAGTACTCTTAAGCAATAAAATTGTACTATACTTAGCATTTACGGTAAATGATATTGTAGCTGTTGCCACAAAAAATACATATATGTAAAGTGATAATCTGTTCATTTAGTTGACTTCAGTAAACGTTACTATCTGTTCTGTAACATGCATTGTATTTCAAAATACACAATAAAATTTATTTTTAAAACATCATTACTAATCATGTGTGAACTAAAGAAACTGTAAAATAACAGAACTAAATGAACTATAGTTAATCTCCGGTTTTGCCATATCTATTATACCTGAGAACACTTGTCACCTAGGGGGTAGTACATCCTCTTTAGAGCAGTAATTTGGGTTGCTCTGACAAGAGAGACATGCTGTGAAATGGTTATTATCAAAGTATAATTTATAATAGACTACAAAACATTAAAATGACTAGATGGGGTTAATAATTCTATAAAATCAATATAAAATAACTTGAATGGTTTTGGAGATGGCAAACGTGAGGAATCCTTTTGCAAGCAAACTGAAAAACAAATATTTGATAACACTGTGAAATAATTTGTTTTCTTGCTTCCAAAGGCAGAAGATGAGTTTGTGTACTGGCCGAGTCGAGAGGAATCCATGAACTGTGAGGCCTTCACTGTCACTCTTATCAGCAAAGACAGGCTGTGCCTCTCTAATGAAGAACAAATTACCATCCACGACTTTATCCTTGAAGCTACACAGGTAACTTAAACCACATTTCCTCCACAGTTGCCCAGCCTAGACCCTGTATCATCCTTTTAAATAATAACAAAGTGATTTTACTACCTTCAAGATAGGTCCAGCCGTTGAGTAAGACTAAATATGTGCATCTCCATTTTTCCTTCCTTCAAATATTTGCTTTTTCCAATTGGGTAGATGAAATGTAACAGTCCCGGGTTCAGCATGCATACAANTAGATCTTTTGGCTTAATGATAAGTGTATGAGATAATATTGAATAGAGGAGAGCAGTGCTGCCTGCTTTGACATCAGAAACATAGGCTTGTGATGCGTTATGAAGACGACACTAATAGATGTTATTTTCACATATAATAAAAGCCTTCTTAGAAGGGTAAGAGACACTCTGTGGATCAGCAGTGTAAATGATACCAAAGCCCTTCCCACCTTTCTTTTCTATTAAAAGTCAAAGTTGGAGTCGTGGGGCGTGACGTCTCCTACAGGTTTTTCGTTTTGTTTTGTTTGCCTGATTAAAGAGAGCCTACTGTTCAGTGACATGGTGTCTGTTGATGGCAGGTGGGTTTTGTGCAGTTTGGGCAACCGAACACTGTTCAGAGTTTCCGGTGATACGTGCTTTCTAGGGAGCAGGCTTCAGCCACTTGGCTATAGATGTGAAATACAGGAGGAGCTATGATTCTGTTTTCTTGGTTGCAGGATGACTATGTACTGGAAGTTCGGCACTTCCAGTGCCCCAAATGGCCGAACCCAGATGCCCCCATAAGCAGTACCTTTGAGCTGATCAACGTCATCAAGGAAGAGGCCTTAACACGGGATGGCCCCACTATCGTTCATGACGAGTACGTGTCTGATTTTGTATGTTAAATTATGTGGCTGTTCTCAATGGATTCCTACAGAAGTTGAAAGGGAAGACCTCCCTCTCTCTGCTTTCAATACTTCATGTTATTTCTCTTGGGCACATACATATGCAAAAGTGTTGTGGTTGTGTTTTAATTGGTCAGATTTTGCCAAGCTCTAAGTGTTTCTGGAGTGTATGTTCTAGAAGGGGAAAATACTACACTTCTTTTCATCCCCAAAAAGTAAATCAGTTCTTACTTGGGAGCAGGCACACCCTAACAGTAATATGTGGCGTTCTCAGCATGCTGTATTCACCTGCTCAAGTCTGTTCTATTCCCAGGCTCGTCTTTTCCTACCCAGGATGCCTGCAGCATACATTATCTTTTGAGACGGTTGTAGAATAGACGCTCTACTCAAATAATGACAACTAGTGTCTTGTGTAACTAAGCTAGTTTCATTTAATAATTCTCAAAGTGTGGTCTGAGAACCCTTTGGGTTGTAGCTACAAGGTCTTTCCAGGAGAGCAGAAAAATCAAGCTATATAGTATATGTTACAATATACATTAATATATATGTATATATACATATATATAAAACAAACCATCTGCCTTGTTCACTGCCTGTCATGAATATATAGAGATTTCCAGAGCTATTTGACATGTAATGAACTGTCACTCAAGATTAGCAGAAGGGTAACAGTTTCTCTGTTTTAATTCCTAATACCTTAAATTGCCTAAATAAGTAAAAAAATGGTCTTGAGATCAAGGACTGAAGACTGATAAGAAATTCTGTAACAAAACACATTGACTGGTCTCTACTGTTGCAAAGATACCAAGTCATACCAGCTTAGAATTCCTAAGCACTTGATTTATGTATTTACTCTGTGTTTGGGGAAACAGGCACAAGGAGGAAGGTGCTTAGAGCCTGGAGAGATTCACAGTCAGTGTCAGCCACACCATTTATGGGATCTAGTGTCAGATGAAAATGCAGACATCTCTGCTAAAAAGACACAAAGAATCTCCAGGGCAACTGTCAGGCTCTGAAATCATTCAGGACTCTCCTGAGTGAGCAAGTCCACTGAGACACAGGAGCCCAGCGCTGGGGCTCAAGGCGCCTCTGTCCCAAGCATTCCACACTGCCTTCCTCTGGTTTTTACTGTGGTCTTCTTGCCCCCTGCCGCCCATCAACCCATGAGACAGGTGGGAGAGCTGGCCCTGAGGTCATAAGATCCCTTTCCCCCACTAGCTCCATTACTTGGGAGAGCCAGCCCCAAGGCCTCATACCTAGGCAACACACTAGAGCCACTCGTGTTGGTGGAGGTGTGGGTGAGCCAGCCCCAAAGTTGTGAGCATGGAAGAATTGTCCCCATTACTCATCTGTCATGTGGCAGCATGGGTGAGGGAGAGCTGCCCTTCCCCACTACACCCCCTTATACCCACCCATCAATGTCTGAGCAGGTGAGAGAGCTGGTCATAAGAGCAGGAGAGCTGGCCCTGCCCCTCGTCAACTGTAGCACTCTGGAGAGTGGCCTCTATACCAAGCCTGGGCAACACAGTAGAGCTGGCCCTGAAGGTGTAGGTGTGGGAGATCTGACCCTGGGGACATGAAAGCAGGAGAACTGCCCCTGCCCCTTGCTTATCTCTGCAAGGGGTGAACTAGCCAGACAATGCTGGAGATTCACCCTGGTAGTGAGGACAAGGGAGAGCTGGCGGGCTGACCAACCATGCAACTACCCAGGCCCAGAACCAGGGTTATGAGTTGGCCCACCCCAACATTCACCCCACTGGGGATCTGCTGGAGCACATAAGGGGCCATTCCTACAGATCAAAGCTGAAGGATCTCCATGACACAGGGCAACAACAGGTTATTCAAGAGGAGTCCCAGTGAGGGCCCAGCATCGATAGTGTAGCAGAAACCAGAGGCCTCAAACCAGACCAATGACTCCTTGCAATGAACACTTGCAAGTAAAGCTATGTGGATAAAAGGGTTTATTACGTGACTCACTGTGTCATAGTACAGCTTCCATGTTGAGACTGATTTTTCCTTTCTTCTTTTTTTCTCTTAAACTTTATTTGATTTTATTTTGGGGGGAGGTTGTAAGTGCAAAGGGCATATACAAAGGGATGGGGAAATGAATGGGATGGAGATGCCTGATGTGAAAGACACAAAGGATAAATAAAAAAGAAAGTTAAAAAAGGATAAGAAAAGAAATAGGCATCTAAGGAATAATAATAAAATAATAAATGATAAAACAAAAATTTGGAATAAGACAAACAGAAAAAAGAGCCAAAGAAAAAGCACAAGAAGCACACATAGACACAGAGACACACATGCACACACACAGGAATCTCATAGAAACACAAAACCAGAAGCCATAATCTATGCACAAAGGAACTGTAAGAGTTTAAAAAAGGAAATACAAATGCCCTGCTACAGCATTATAAGATGAAGAAACTCAAAAGATGCTACTCAGTTCATTTTCTGTTTGCTGGACCTGAGGCCTACCCTTAGGAGTGGTTTGCTTCCCCAGTGACACTCACTTGGAAAAAACTAATTTTTTGTTTGCAAGTAGTTATCAGTTGGCACTAGCTTCTGGGTTAGGAACAGAGCATGTGTCTACTTTTTCTCTTAGCTCTAGGAGCCCATCTGGTGCAGACCCTTGCAGGCCCTGTGCATGCTGCCTCGGTTTCTGAGTTCATACGTGCTTTTCAGTCGTGTTGTGTTTAGAAGTCTTGTTTCCTTGGTGTCCTCCATCCCCCTCTGGCTCTTACACTCTTCCGTTTCCTCTTCTACAGAGTTCCCTGAGCCCTTAGGGGAGGGATTTGATGGAGGCATCTGGTTTAGGGCTGAGTGTTCCAAGGTCTATCGTTCTGTGCATATGGTCTGCATGTGGATCTCTGTTTGTTCCCATTGCTACAAGATGAAACTTCTCTGATGATGGCTGAGCAAGGCATGGCCTATTTAATCTCAGGTTCTTGGCAACCCAAGCAGTGTCGGGTGTGGGCTCCATCTCATGGACCTTAAATCAAATCAGATGTTGGTTGGTTACTCCTACAAGCTTTATGCCACTATTGCACCAGCACATCTTGCTGTCTGGTCACCGTTGTAGATCAGAGGGCTTGTAGCTGGGTTGGTGTTTACCTTTCTCCTTTGCTAGCATGCAATGCCAAGTACCATGTCAACATTCCCAGCCGTGATCTTAAAAACAGTTCTAAAGGTATAATAATTGTACCTTTCTTTTATGGCCATAGATATTATTCATACTAGACATGGACCCTCAATCTATTTTAGAATCAACACAGTCCAAGTCCTTTGGCATTTTTTTTTAAACGGCACTAAACCAGCATTACTTTTAACTAGAGAAAGTGGCAAGCTGGCTTCCAAAGCCAGTGGATTTGTATCTACTGTGTAATGTAGCCTGTAAGTTTCTCAGATCATTTTGTACCAAGTCCATGTAGTTCTGAACACAAATCTGTGAAACTCAGCAAATATCATCCAGTCCTACATAATTGGTAAAGTTCTAAAAGAGAATGGCCTTTATTTCCTTCAGTCTTCCCTTTTTCCAGCGTTAGATGTGTAGGTACACTTGATTTTAGTTTCTAGGTCTTTCCTCATGTGTGAACATCACAGTTGTCCTTGCACAAAACTAGAGACACCTAGCCCATTTTAACCTAGGCAATGTGTTAGAACTACAATTACGTATGTTACCTCACCTTGACAAAAATACTAAACCGCATATGTATTAAGAATGGCCAATGGAAGCCTGGCAATGGTGGTGCAGGCCTTTAATCCCAGTACTTGGGAGGCAGAGGCCGGTGGATCTCTACAAATTTAAAGCCAGCCTTGAACAAAGTGAGTTCCAGGACAGCCAGGACTGTTATACAGAAATCCTGCCTCAACGC
>LZPO01028707.1:14489-24531 GCA_001675575.1 Neotoma lepida | reverse complement strand
GTGGTCTGTCTTTAGAACTTGATTATAACAGGCTTGGCGACAAGGTAATACTAGGAAGATTTATTTACTCAAGAAACTAATCTGTTCAGTGTGTATGTGTTTGTGTGTGTGTGTGTGTGTGTGTGCGTGTGAGTGCTAATGATAGTACATTTTGGTTACTATTGCACGCATTTGAAATACTATTATCAACTCCCTCCCCAGGAACAAGTAGTGACTTATGTCCGTGTATGATTATTTCTGTTTAAGTGTAGGTGAAACCCAGGAATGTCCGTAACTGATATATAATGGTATGTTACTAGCGTTCTTACCTTACAGTATTAAGTAACTCCATCTTAGATATTGTCCTGAACTAATGTCAAGTTGTCTACACATTAAGAAGCAGAACTAAAAAGAATAACCATGTAACAATCCAGACCCAGGGAGGCTAGGTAACAACAAGGAGTGCCCATCGGGGGACACATGGATCTCCTCAGAAAAGGAACAGAAGAGATTTCCTGGGTGGAATGACGGAGGGTGGGGATGGGAACATGAGGGATCAGGTTGCAAGGTGGATGGAGGGGGGAGTACTGAAAGAGATGACTAGAAAAGGGGGAGGGGCGTTTCAGAGTCAGGTAGAAACCTGATGCAAGGGAAACTCCCAAGAATCTACAAGAATGACCCCAGCTAAGACTCCTAGCAATAGTAGATATGTATCCTAAACTGGCCATCTCCTGTGATCAGATTGGTGACTACCCGAGTTGTCAGCAGAGAGCCTTCATCCAGTAATTGATGGAAACAGATACAGAGACCAAGAGCCAAACATTAGGCTGATCTAGGGGAATCCTGCTAAAGAGAGGGAGGAAGAGGAGCCAGAAGGGTCAAGGACACCACAAGAAAACCCACAGAATGAACTAACCTGGGCTCAGAGGAGCTCACAGAGTGTGAACCAACAACCTGGGATCCTACATGGGACTGACCTAGGCCCTCTACAAATATGTCACAGTTGTATATCTTGTGAGACTTCTAACAATGGGAGTAGGGGCTGTCCCTAATACTTTGGGTGGCTCTTGGCAACCCATTCCTCATACTGGATTGCCTTGCCCAGCCTTAATACAAGGGATGGTGCTTAGTCTTACTGCAACTTGATATGCCATGATTTATTGATACCCATGGGAAACCTGCCCCTGTCTGAACAGAAACAGAGCAGTGGATAGGGGTATGCAGAGTGGTGGGGAGGGAATGNGAGGAGGGGGAAAGAGAAACTGCGGTCAGGATGTAAAATAATAAATTTTTTTTAAAAAAAAGAACCACGACACAAAGCTGAGAAAAGACCCCNGTCAAATACGGTTAAAGACAAAGGAGTAGGGGGAATCTCCATCAGATAATTAGAAGGAAACAAATTTTGTCAGTGACCTGCCCTGAATGAGCTTCAAAGTTGATTTGTCCCCTTGTCAAGCCTTTGTTTTCAGCCTTCTGGGAAGTGAGCAGAGGATCAGCTAACCTGTACCTGGCCATTTAATCTGCAGAACTGTGAAATAATAAATGGACACTATTTGAAGCTGTTAAATTGTGACATTTTGTTTCACAGCAATAGCCCCCTANTACAAGTTCATNCTCAATTCCTCTGAATGTGAATACTAATGAATACTATGGCATTGTGTTATTTTTGCTAGAAAGCCCCGCGCACTGCTGTCTTAAAACACAGAATGTTGTACTTCAAAGCTCAGAAGGCTACGGCAAGGGGTGATTCCTTTGAAGAACTCTGAGGGAGAATCTATTGTAGGCTTCACTTGGAGGTTCTGTGATTTGCTGACCATCTTTCTCATTCCTTTGCCTATAGATGTATCATTTCTATCTCTGCCTGCAGATTTACAGTGCTCATGTGTTCCAGAAATAAATTAGGCATAATCTTCCAGTTAAATTATATTTTCATTAACAATAGGATTTGCATCTATCTTATGTCTCTTCATTTGATTTTCTATGAATTACAACCTTATAATATTATACACTAAATAAATGGTTTTTAATGAACATGATTCCTTTTATTACTGCAATAGCTTAATCTGGAAATGCAATCACTGAAAATGACTCTGATTAAGANCAGCATTGATATTACAATAAAGGTGACATAATATACCATAGACTTAAATGCATGAATTTTATATTTCCCAAGAATCATGTAACTTTCCTGTCCTTTTGTGTTATGATTAATAATATCATTATTTGAACATGCTTCATGACAGTTTAGGACTAGTAACAGTCTTACAAAAGAGAAAATCTATGCTAGGGCTCTTGGCTTACACTGTTCACTGTCATTTAATAACACACAATTTACACGTCTAGAGTAAGTGGCCTGGAATTCAAGTATGTAAGAGAAAAATGGGATGATGTGACCTACTGCCATCTTATTGTGCCAATATTCAGGCAGGGCACAGAAGAAATACACAACAGGTTTTGAAACCAATCAAGTTAATCACAGTCTAAGCTTAGAAAGAGAGAGAAAGATTGGTACTCATCAGGTCATGCTGTGATGATGGAAGAAATGGAACTAATCATTTGATTACTGGGCTAGAGAATTGTGGGAACGCTTCCAGAGTAACTAACCTCTTACAACATATGTGTGGGCATTCCTACAGCTTGGGAAGGTGAATTGAATATCTCTTACAGTTCACACTGTAGTTCATGGTGAAAGTCCCAAACCCAGGCACAACAATTCTAACGTGAGATCTGGCAACTGCTTGATGATACACAGAAAACAATAAAGACAAAGGAGCTAGTCATGTGAACTTGGAAAGTGGCACATTGTTGCAGTAGCTCTAGAAGAAGGAGTCAAAAACCTATAAAAAGCCACATTTTGAAAAGCATATAATTAATGAAATATCGAGAGGCAATAAGGTAAAGAATCTCCTTAGNAAATGGATGAATCTAACATTTCACATGTAACATTCCCCATGTGATTTTGGGCATTAATGAGCCTCTTTTCTTTAGTTCCTTTTTTATTAAATGTTAGCACCTATTTCCTGTGACTTATCTGAAAATAAATATATGAATTATTTTTATTGGAACACTTTTTGTTTAGAAGCCATTCATTGTTCACTGAGTTTTCTATAGCCACACAGTTGTCCTCAGTATTAAAAAAAAAAAATCTTCTTGTTTTTAGGAATACTGTCTTAAAATGGATGCTGTCTTATAAATGATAACAAATCAAGTTTCATATTATTTTCTGTTCTAAATGTGTGATATAAATAAGATACCACTAAGGAACTATGTGTAGTTTACAAAGACTTAAATAATATCCAAATTCTGACTATGGAGTAGGGGCACTCAATAGCATGAACCGTGACAAGTACATGTGTATTGATAAGTAAAACTGGTGCCACAACTTTTAAAAGAACTTTTTAATGCTTAATATATGTANGCGAGCATATGTCTGTGCATCACATACATGTCTGGTACCCACACAGGCCAGAAGAAGTGTTAGATTCCTTGGAATTAGATTTACAGAGAGTTGTGAGCCACCATATGGGTGCTGGTAATTGAACTTGGGACCCCTGAAAGAACAGCCAGTGTTCTTAATCACTGAGCCATCTCTCCAGTTCCTGGTACCATAAATTTTTGGGTCATATTGTATTTCCATGGTTCCAGTCATTAGAAAAACCATGTATTCAAAGAAATATATTTTAAATGCAGGATTTGAATGTTTTTGGTGCCTACTCTCTTTGAGTCATTATAAACAAATCAAAGGGTTGGAAATAAAGCTTATTATTTAGAAAAAAATAACCCATTAAATTGAAAATGTGTGTGTGTAGATTTTGTATTTTGTGTTATTTTTGTTATTGTCTTTGCATTCTCAGATGTTTCTTCTACATGAAGGTGTAAACACAAACTACAGGTTGAATTTCATTCTCCCAAAGTTAATCCTTTCTAATTGCTCTGCTACAATTTTGACAATATATCTTATGACTTGTTTTGTTATTTAGTGATTAGTCAATATGATGTTGCAAAATCTAAACAAAAAGTCCATTATTAGTGGATTTTTCCACTTTTTTTTTTCAGTGAAAGTATAATCTAGGTCAGGTTTGTCCTGGGCTTGCTGTATAACTGCTGGATCTCTCACAGACTTAAATCTTAGCTCCTAAACATAAACTTTTAGGAAATCTATGGTCATTTCAAAATGGAGGTCAATTTTAATCCTTATAGAAGAATTCTCTTAACACAATANGTGATCTATGAAATGAAAGTGATTAATATCATTAGTCACGTGACTTTAATTCAATTACACTTTAGAATCTTCTTCCAAGGGCCAGTTGCTGTGACACTATACAGAGAAATTCTGATGAGAGTAGATATAGATATGGGGCATAGGTATCAACAGCTTTATTTTGCTTTCTCCACTATTGTAAATTTTATTTCTGTAGTTTAATAAAATTTTATATATTTGTCTGTATATAATAATTACAATTTATAAAATATACATTGTTTTATTTTTATAAGTTGTCTTTTAATGCCTTCCATTCTACCTCTTAATTTGCATCTTATTAATAGTTTTCTTTTTATATTTTGTTTTATTTCCTAAATTTTGGCCTTTATTTTCTATTATATTTCTGTGTAATTTCAANATGTATATGTGACTGTCAAAATAATAATCATGATGGTTGTGTTTTTATTTCAATCATAAATACTATCTAAACAGTTACTTCAGAGAAATAAATTTTCATTTCAAATAGATAAATTTACCAATCACAAGGTGATATCATTCCAATTGTCATTTTTTTAGAAAGCTTACTCATGAGTAGACTGAACACTTGTTGCAAGGTTAGGTATTTCTATTTGAAATACTTAATTTTTGTGACCTTTTATGTGTAGCTGTGAAATTATCAGTTGAATATATTGCAACCAGCTGTAGTGAACACAAGCAATACTATAACAATATATGCAAATGCTCAGGCTTGCAAAAATGAGGGATTGACAACGAGGGAACAGTGAACATGAATAACTGAGCAGAGAAACTAAAATACAGAGAATAATAGTGTTATCCTTTCTTCTGTGTTACACAAAACTGCACAATATACTGACTTAGATCTCCCTGTTATTAGCCATCAGAGCACGGCTGTATTTTTTCTGCAGCATATGCACAATGTGATACAATCAGCTCTTATATTTTCAGAAACAATAGCCACAGAGTTCCCATATTGTACTTTTTGTTGTCGATGAGCTATTTTTGTTTGTATCTTGAAATTTTAGAAGTTCCATTTCTTCTGATGATTTATACTGAGAAAAGAAAGAAGACATAAAGAGTTAATAGCAAATATCAGATTAACTTGTTCTTTCCTTTTGTTTTCTACACAAGGCTCTTGCAATGTAGGCCACACTATCNCCAAGCTCACTGTAGCCAGTGCTAGCTCTGAACTCACAGTGATTCTCCTGTCTCACACTTTCAAGTGCCTCACACATTACAAGTATGTATTCCCATATCCAGCAAAATAGCCTCTTTTTGTTTGTTTGTTTAACAAAAAAGTGATTGATAGATTTTCCATAACTTTTTATAGTGTCATTTAAATTCAGTCACAAACTCTCTGATGTTACAAATGGATTTATCCAATTGAAAGTATTATGAATATCATCAACAATATGGTTATTTTTTCCAGGAATATTAGAGTTTTTCATGTTTTCAGTTGGAAAATAAGAAACTTAAATTTTAAGGAAATTTGTTTTTAAAAAACAATACCAGCATGTTTATGAAAACCATAAGCATAAGTACTCTATCTTAAATTATTTTTTAAACAAGAAGATAAACCTACTTAAGAAAACGCACAAAGATTTCGGAAGCCCACCAAAATGCAATGTGTGACCTCCCCCTACTGGCTCACCAGAATAATAAAAATAAGGGGAAAAAAAAGAGAAGTTTATAAACTTCAAAACTAAACTGAAATCCCATTAAGTTAGAAAATCCAGGAGAGAATCTCTCTCCAAAGTTATAAAATATCGACCAATACCAGTGACATCAATGTATGCTGCAAATCCAGAGATCTAGTGACACTCACACAGAATTAGATCTCACGTTCATACTCAACTAGATCCCACACCACATTAAACGGAGGCCATGTGCAGCACTAGTGTAGGCATATACTACATATACACCCAAAGAAATGTTCAACCCCTCCCCCATTTTCTACTGCTACATTGTGGCTTTGCTTTCATCTCCCCAGGGTTCTGCAGTCCTCCTTCTCAGGCACTAGCTTCCAATTCCTTTCTTCTGTCTACTCTATATTAGCCCTCATATTTGAGCATGTGAGCTAGAACCTCATGTGCAAGGGAGTCATGGCTGCTGATCAACTAGTTGAGTACTAAATTATATATTTTAGATCACTTAATTATTGTTGCATCTTATTAAAATTAAAAATAACTCAATCTGATGAACAAGAAATAATAGATGCATATTTTATATAACTTTGAATAAAATTTACATGTTAATCAACTAATTGCTAAATGCCAAGAAATAACTTTTCTGTTGCGCCCTCGCCCTCTACTTTGGATAGCAATTAAAGTTGACCCAAACTATAAGTTTTTACATATAAGAAATGACAACTTTGAATGCAAGTTATTTTAGCCTAATTCTTCCATAAATTTCTACAGATGAATTGATCCTTTCTGGGAAGGAAATTGTACCCATGTAACAAGCTAGTGCGTACACTTGCTAATTGAATCAAAGAGTCTAAAAATCAAGAAATAAAATTAGCTAAGGAATTATTAAGTCTGTATATTAACANTAAAATAACCCAAGTACCTTTCATCCTGTANCTTTTATTCTATTAAACGGAAATAATGAGCTAGTTAGCCATTTAATAACTGATTTGTCCCTGTTTAAGAAGGAATGCTATAGCAAGCCAACTATACAACAAAATTACACCTGATAATTGCTGCTTCAGGTTGAATTATGTCTCCTAAAAGATGTGTTAAAGTGAGGCATGATGGTGCATGACTGTAAACCCAGCACTTGAGAGGCTGAAACAGGAAAATTGCTAGTCTGAGGCAAGCCTCAGGATAGCAAATTCAGGGGCAGCATGGGCTACATAGCAAGACTGTCTTATCACTTGGAGTAAAAGGCAGGAGGGTATTGAAGCCAGTTTGAACTACACAGCATCCCTCTATGAAAGAAAAAGAGAAGACATATATAAGTCACAGTGAAGTAATAGATCTTGGTACAGGTAAATGTTCCTTTATTTGTAAATAGGATATTTGCTAATGGTATCAGGTAAAACAAATCCATAAACTGGGCCCTTACCTAGTCATAACTGGCATCTTAGGAGAAGAGAAGAAAGACACTGTTAGAACACAGTTCATGAAATGAAGCTGAATGAGGAGATTTCCGAGAGCTTGTGAGAAAACTCCAAGCAAACAAGACTAGTCTTCTTGTTCCTCCATAATATGTGTTGGAATGCAATTCCGTGCCTCTCCCAGGTATAGCAGATAGGAGTGAGTTTACTTCAGCTGTTGTTATCCATGTGCCTCAATGGAGAAACATGTTTTTGTTACATGCAGCTTGGCCTTCTGGTTATATACAGCTTGAACTCATGAGAACTTTACTCACGCGACCTTTCTTAACCCTCAGGGTATAAAGTGTCTGATACACTGAATAAAATTGGCTATCGAGTGAGACTTCAGTCTGCCTCATTTTTAGGATCCACTCTCCTAGGTTCACACCACCAACTAGCGCAGTGAACAAGACACAAGAACAGGAGAGGCACAGGAGGAGAAAATGGAAACAGCCAGGTGTGACTGATAAATGGACCAACCAAGAGCTGCTGGCAGCCACCAAGATATCAGAGAGGTTCTTCCACAGATCCTCCAGTAGGAACTGACCCAGTCAAAATGTTGTTTTCCTGTGTAGCTCCAGGAATGGGATAAAATACATGTCTGCTCTTTTAGCCACCCAATTTGTGGTATTTTGTTACATTACCAGGAAATTAGTTATTTAACATAATAGGCATCATAGACCTACTAGAGGCCAAGCACTAAGTGGGTCTTCAAACCTATGGAAGATATGACTTCGCATTTGGCNTTTTCTTTAAGGACTACTTACCTGGAGGCCAACACATAAATGAACCAAACAATGCAATCACTTTCAATGGGNTGTATGGAAGCATGATGGCAGAGGCTTTGTTGGATTTTGAGAAAGCAGTGCAAACTCCCAGAGAATTTGTTAGGTCAGTTAAGANCCTGAAACAAAAAAGTTCATAGNANACTAAAGAAAATGTAAAGGTTGGATCAAGATGAAGATANACCAACATAATGAAATTATTCTAAATTGAGGCAACAATCTGTCAAAGGTTCAATAGCAAGATAAGGGTATAAATTTCTAGAACCCTAAATCCACTGATTCACTGCAAAGGTTGTGTATATTATTGGNAGTNAAACTCAACTAAGAGGCCAGCAAAATCCAATTTATGTGATTTGAGAAAATCAGACAGCCTCCCAATAACGAGATATGATCTTGCCTATAGAATAACCTAGAATGACATATTCATCAAGTGGCTGAGCTTCTTTACTTTGAAGGNTTTTCTGAAAATTGGAACTCTAATTGCACAGTTACTTAATCCAATATTCNGCAACAACTTTTGGTTATTTCCAAAGTCTTTTCAAAAGTGCTTTTAAATTATTTCCACCTTTGGAATTTCACAAACATCCAAGGCACTTGACTTATATTACAAACAAATGTTCTAAAAGAGACTTGTATAATCAGCAAAAATATTTTTTTTTTTTTGCTGTTGTGTAAAATTCAAGAAAACATCTGAAGTCAGTGTAGCTGATAAAGGAGATCAGAAGAAAAATCACATGAATGTCAGAAGTTCCAGCCATAGAGTGTTCAAGACATAGTTGTTACTATGGAAACCTAATATTTTTATTGATTAGTAAATAGTCTTACAAATCTTCAATTATCTGNTGTAAATTAAGGTTAGCCAGAATAAAATTAAACTATAAAGCTCTTTTTAAAANCGAATTCAAAAGAAAAACTTAGTGGCCTGTGCTCTTCAGAAGATATACATAGGTACTTAGAAAAAAAAAAGGTTGAATTGCTTCCCTTAGAGGCCCGATTTACAATGCATATTGTAGGTTCACAGTAACCCATTGCTGACAATCACATAAGTGCATAAATGGAGATTATCTTTCTTTGTATCATCCAAATGCATAAACCTACCCCTATTGTTTGTTCATTTATTAGTTTTTTAAACTTTGCTCTTTGACAATTTTGTACATCTGTATATAATGCATTTTTATTACTNCCCCCTTCTTTTGTTTCTTCCTTCCCAACCAACAGTTTCCCACTCTTTGCTTTCCTAGATTGAAGAATTTTAGTTTGGTATTGTAACCCATTTAGGTTAATCAGAATTTGATGTGACCACTAGATTGGAACTAGCTATTGTATATCAAGAACATCAAGCCTTGATTTCCTAGGTTGTTAGTTTCCTTAATAAAATAATNTTAGAACAGACTCATAGAAGATCAAAGACAATTTTTTTAGAGCTTAAAAGAAAACTCCCAGGGCAGGTAAACTATAGTGCTGCCGGAGAAAAGGAAAAGAGGAAACCAAGACAGCCTGGGCATCAGCCACATGGCAGGGAGGGGAGCTTTGGAGAAGAATAAGAAAGTACAAAGTACCAACAAAAGCATCCTTTGACTCTGGCAGCATCCAAAAGAAAGAAAGAGTCCTGACTCAGAAAGCTGGGTAGATCTGACCTCATGGTGGCTCACAGAGACTACAATAGCATCAGGAATTCTGTGAAGAAAATGTCTATTATCTCATTAAAGAAATAAGTATTTCTATTATCTCTTTAGAATCACTTAAGATAGATAGACTCATTGCTCAGGAGGCATAGTCTCTTGGCTAGATGATTGACCTTCCCAAATCTGTTACCTCTTAGGGAAGGAGATGATGGTGCATTTCTACCTACAAACAGCTTCCATTCTTTACTGTAGGAAGATAACCAGTGGGTACACAATTGAAGGTAATGACTACACATATCCCTGAATCTATCCATAGCAAACAGTTCATCAGTGATAA
>LZPO01028706.1:0-17158 GCA_001675575.1 Neotoma lepida | reverse complement strand
AAAGAAACTAAGTATCATGGTCACTGTGTGGACAATAACACTGTTGTAGGAAGGGTGATAAGTCCCCATGCTAGTAGGCTTTCTCCTGTCCATGTTGTAGGAAGGGTGATAAGTCCCCATGCTAGTAGGCTTTCTCCTGTTCATGTGAGTCATCCGTTAAAGTCCTTCTGTGAGTGAGGCAACCCACCTGGGATTGTGATTGGAGACAAATTTACTTCAGCAGGAGGCTGGTTCCAAAATGCCAAGACTAAAGAAAACAAAACAGAAAAAGAAAAAAAACTCACAATCTCCTACAGTTTTGGCTAACAGATTTAATTTAATGAAAACTCTTTTTAGATATGATAGACACATATTCTACAGCACTGAGCAGCAAGTATTCTTCTTGCTGTGGTCCTTCTGTCCACACTTAGATAAATAGTCATATTGGCTTATTTTAATCATGTTTTTCAGGATATGATAACATTCTCCATAATTAATTTTCCATTCCCAGGCACTTTTTTAAAAAGTAGTTCACATTTTTTTTTGTATTGTTTCCATTTACTGTCAAATCCGAACCTTTTTCTTTCTACTTTCTGGTCATGATATTAAACAAGACACTGGATGGCATAAAAAGGTGACTGCTCTGACATGTGCTACCACTGAAAATCAATGTTGTATCCTTGGCTTGTTCTAGGAATGTAAGACTGCAGAACTAAGCTATTAGGTGATGTGTGGCTCCTTAGAGAACAGATGAGGTCGTAATGTCAGATTACAGCCTGCATGTGGGGGGCTGGGACTCCTGTGCAGACTGATCTTTGGGTAGGCTTAAGACAGTGCTTCCAGTAGGAAATTTTTGATACAATGTAAATCAGCAATGTGTCTTTGGTGTGGATGAATAAAGTGTTGGGGAGGGCAGGCAGCAGAGATTAAAGAAGAGAGGTATTAAGACAGGTGCATATAGTCATACTCAAGTACTCAGAGAAAGAGGCAGACCAATAGAGATGGGCTACCAAAAGCTCTCTGATTTATTTTCTGTTCATTTTATTTTCTGCATCCTCAGTAAATCTTTATCCAACAGAAACTCCCCAGTTGTTTGGAAATTTCTTCTAAGAACTAAGATATTATGAAAACTGAATCTCCTCTAAATGAACAGAATGATTTTTTTCTAAGATGTCTATTTAATTTTAAGTACCGACTGAAACAAACAGAAATATAATAATATCCACCAGTGCAGAATCCCATCCCTGATCTGCCTCTGAGTGTCCATTCTCTATCTTCCCATGCATTCAAGATCTCCATTTTCAGTCTTGCTCTGATAAGCTGTTTGCAGAAAGGGCATGCTCACCAGAAGCTAAAGCAGGGACAAATTCACGCAGGACACTTGCCCTGCTTCTCTTGCATTGTGAAATGACTGTGAAAGGCTAACAACTCCATGCAATATTCCGTGGTCTTTGGCAAGCAGGGATTAATAAGTGTCTGAAGTGCTTGCTTTTCTTTTTATTCATTGTTTATTTCCACTCTCATAGTTTTGTGTTTCCATTTTTCCTTTTCCTTCTAAGTGTGGGAATGGAAAGTTCTGGAGCATTATATAAAAGCTGGGCTCAGTTAAACCCANATTAACTCCTACTGTTTGTCTGGGAGCATCACATTATCTGGAAAGAAGAGGATACTGAAGATGATGTGGAGCTCATGAAATATCCACTATGCTCTATTGCGGATCAACATCCTCATCCCTGCTCACTGTCAGGTGCAGGCTGTAGCTGGCCATTCCTTCTGTGAAGAGGCTGTCAAGACACATCCCCACATAGCCTTCAGACTTGTATTTCTCCCTCTTCCAAAGTTTATCACAAGTCCACAGTTCATGGAGCAATGTAATTTTTGGATNCCATTGAAAATAACACATTGCTCCTGTATAAAAACAGACTCAAATAAAGCCTACCTAAAACGTCTATCTTCACAGTGCTGCAATATTTGCATTTTACGGAAAACATTTTAAAATCATTTTAGTAAGTGGAATCCATTTTCCTCTATGAACTGCTAATACTGAATTCTTAATAGCTTCCCCAGGGTTTTGTGTCTTGCTATGAAACCTTGAGTGATTTCATCATTGTTGAGGCACAGTAAATAATCACAGTTTATGCTCATAAGCATAAAACTCTCATCTATTATCCTTCCTAGGTTTTATATTCCTAAAGATAGAAAAACTTATTTTCCATGCAATCTGAGTATGAGACAATGCTAAATTGGTTTATAAGCCTGGTGAACATTGGTATAAACATTTTTAAAAGCTTTAATGTATAATATCACCACTTTAAATCCTTATAGAGACAATTATGTTCCAAATTTCTCAGTTTTTAAATAAGCCGCTGACTGATGCTTTCTTTTGTTGGAGCTCATCTTTGTTTTCTTTTTGCTTATTTTGTCCATAAAAATTACATATCACCATGTTCTTCTTCTAAGTAGCACCTTTAGGTCCATATTCAAAATCTGAAATGTCCTGTGTGGAATGCAATAATGGTTTTTAAGATATTAGATATAGGGATGGTTTGTAAGAGTAGTCCTATGACTCCCACAGATAATAAAAACTATCTATGTAGCAAGTGGTTGCCACACAGGGGTTAAGGGTAGGTCCTTATTGATTGAAGACACCACACACTTAGGACACACCACCATAGCCTATATGCTACCAAAAATACTATACAAGCTGCCACGGGAGAAAAGAAAGTAAACAATCCTACCCTGTTGCAACACCTATAAACCATAATAGTGAATAGTAAGGCAAGATATCCANAAAGTGTAATAGGTAGCACTCATATGCTAGTGGTAACCAACAGCTGTCTAATTGTACTTAAGGCCCACTCAATGGGAGGCAAATCATACCTGGTACTGAAATCCTAGCCAGCTTCCCAGAGCCAGCAAGATNATGGACNTTATCGAAGAATCTATTACTGCCAGTTGGCTAGACCAGCATCATTCCTTNCTGCATTCTGTATATTATACTTATACCCACAGATAAATGTAGCTACTACCTCTCACTAAGGAAGCCTATCTTTAGAGCAATTGGAGAGCACCACAGAAAACCAGTTGGACACAATGGGGAGAATAATGGATAAGGAGGAGCCCAGTCTCAATGGATACCTCTGTGTCACATCTATGNGACTCAGGGAACTGCATCTATGACTCAGGGAACATCTACGGATTAAGGGGTGGAAATGCTGTAGGATCCAGAATACTAGAAAATCTATGGTGAAACAGTCTCTCCCAGAAATTGCTGCACATACAAGACCAGAGCAATGGCAGTATTAATGGACATACTAATACAGAAGGGGGAAATCTTCACAGGGTCCCACCTCTGACAGAGAATTACAGGCAACTAATGACTGCTGGGAGAAGAAGTAGCTTTTTCCCAAGAATAAGCCCCCTTTTTGGTTGCCCAATGCAGAGTGGTGAGCCTTGAAATCATATAGTCACTGTGGTGGTTTGAAAAAAAAATGGCCCCCAAAGATAGTGGCACTTTTAGGAGGTATGGCCTTGTTGGAGGAAGTGTGTCAAGGTAGAGGCAGGTTTTGAGGTCTCTTTTGCTCAAGCTTCTCTCAGTGTGTCTGCTACTGGACTTCCTTTTGCCTGCCTATGAAGATGTAAGGACTCTCAGCTCCAGCACCACATCTGCCTGCACATTGCCATGCTCCTTGCCATGGTGATAATAGACTGAATCTCTGAACTGTAAGCAAGCCACCACAATTAAATGTTGCCCTTTATAAGAGTTGCCATGGTCATGGTGTCTCTTCACAGCAATAAAGACCCTAACTGACACAGTCACCAACAATAAAAAATGGATCATCAGGTTGTATTTATATATTTGTTCATACATATACATGGATATTTACGTATGTTTCTATCAATAATCATCAAAGAAAAGCTATCAACTTGAGGGAGGTACATGGGAAGGGAGTCTGGAGGGATGGAAGAGAGGAGACAGTGTTGTAATTCCATTTCAATTAAACACATATTTAAGAATAAGAAGTACAGAGATTTTGAATAATATTATATATTGTGCTGGAGTGGTGGCTTAGCAAGTAAAACACTGGCTGTGTACGCACAAATAAAATTAGAGTTTGGGTCCCCAGGCCCTCAAGTAAAAACAATGTGGGTATGGCAGTTAGCCTATAATTCTATCATATAAGAAGTGGAGATAGTGAGTCCAGGAACAAGCTGGCTAGCCAGACTAGCCAGAATGTCAAACTCTGGGTTTAGCAAGAGACCTTGCTTCAATATCAAAGGTGGCAAATGGCCAAGGGGCACCCCTGACATCAACATCAGGCCTTCACACACATGCACATGTGAACTGATATATCCAAGTCTGCTTTCTTTCCATACAGGTGTACATGCATCCTACACACATACACACACACACACACACACACACACACACAAATAACATTAAAAAGTGCATCTTGAGCATGATTGAGGTGTCTCAATGAGTAAAGGCATTTGTGCCAAGCCTCATGAAGGAGCAAATGGGCTACAGACATGTGTTTAAATATAGAATTATAGAGGGAATTGATCCTTTGACAAACAAGTACATTATTGATTGACTTATTCAGTTCATATATGTTGATAACTGTATTTTGCTTCAGTGGGAAACTGTTATGATATACCATTATGATATCCATTATTTTAGAATATAATATTATTTACAAGCCAAGCATGAAATAAGCAATTTCAAGGATAACTCAACACATGGGCGCTGCAGATAGGACTCCACAGTTATGAGCACTGGCTGATCTTCCAGAGTACCTTGGTTTGATTCCCAGCACCCACATAGCTACATACAGCCATCTATAACTCCAGTTTCATGGAATATGATGCTTTTTTCTGGCTTCTGAAAACACTACATGAACATGGTGCACATACATACATACATACATATAAGCACTATATGTACAAGTAAAATAATAAATCAAAATTTNAAAGAGTACCACAAATCTTTTACTTATAGAACTTTATATACAAGGGAATTTTGGTAAATATTTCATGGATATAGTTTTTAGATGTCATAGACATATATAATTTTTAAATGTATTATATATACATTTGTAATTTTATGAAATATGATATACACATACATACACAGTCATTCTGAATACAAGCAGTTCTCAAGGATATGGTAGAGATACCAAGTTTCAAATGAAGTTCACAGTCATATATGTAAACATTGATTCCAAAGATTTCTCAGGAACCAAGAAACCCACCTATAAATTCTAGGTTAAACAGTGTATTTTACATGTTGTCCTTTTGTCTTCATCTGAAAGTGCCAAACAGATCTAAAAGTTTTGTCTGATACTTTGTTGCATTTTGATCTAGTCTATTCAGCCTTCTGTAACAAATTATCACAGACCTGGTGGCTTACCAACTACAGACATTGATTTCTCACAGTTTCAGGGCTGAGAAGTCCAAAAGGCACTGGGTAGATTGAATGCTGAGGGGATTGAGGACCCTGTTTCTGATTGACAGTGGCACTTCCTCGCTGAGCTTTCACATTAGGAATTGGACAAGCTAAAAGTCTGTGGTCTCTTTTATCATCTTGGAGGCTGCCCTTATGATGAATTCAGTTGCTGAAGGCCTAACCTCTTCATACTGTCATGTGCATAGTTAGGATTTCAATGTTAGAGGAGAACGGGAACACAGAAAGTTCCTCCACATCATTTCTGTACCATTTTTGTTCAGTTATTTCAAAGTTTTAAATATGTAGTTAAATATTCATCATATAATCACTTTAGAAGTATAAAATCAATCTCTATACAGCATTTAATGATTTTTGCTTGATATTCTATTTTGTATACTGTTAACATTTAATAACCTGTGTCTTTTCATTTTAGTTTTTCAGACAAAAGGAGTGACTATCTACTAGAACACTTATTTCTGAAAACATTTACCTTTTAATTATTTTATCAATTTAGTCAGTGAAAAAAATCTAAATAATAACAGTACTTAGTTCCAAGCTTTCATGAGAACTAAGGCACGAAAAANATTTAAGGCATGAAAGACAGCATACAGCATGCTCCCAGACACNCATTAAGTAATTCATATTTAGTATTATTAACTTACTGGTTGATACAAGAGCAGAANACACTATAATTATGCGAAATACAGCAAAAGCTGTACTTTTGCCATCTTGTTTGGAGTCATTTGTGGTCTAATTCTTTCCAATTTTTCTGTAGTTTACAAAGTTTCCTTTATTATCTCATAGGTATCCTGCTGTTCTCTTTTTCAGTGATATAGTTGTACATAATTTATTTTTAATTCTACTTAGTGATTATCTTTGCAACTTCCAAGACTAATCTTTTAAAACATAAAATATTACAAACATATGGAAAACTACAGATAAAACTATAACAGACAAGAGNCAAAAATNTTGTCATTAAATTTAACAGATGTTAACATCTCNCTCTGCTTGCTTCAGAGCATCTCCTTAGAGAAATAAATCACAGATAGATCTACAGACAGCTCCACACCCAGAGCCTTGGTCCTGAATATTCCTACACGTCTTTAAATATTTCGGCCCATGACACNGTNCTTAATTAGCACTNAGTTAATAATGGGAATATTTGCAGTCTTCCTATTTCTTTCCCTTGTTATTAATACATTTTCATACGTAGAATATATTTTATTGGCTATCTGATGTGGCTTGGATATGAGATATCAGGTGCAGCATTCCATATTTGTTGTTCAGAGGAGAGGAAATTGCAAAATGAGGGCTCTGACCTAATCAAAGTATTAATCTATGGATAGATTTTTTTTTTATCTGGTCAAATGAGATGTGGTAGAAACTGGGAAGTGAGCCTTCCTGGAGAGAGTGACTCCACAGGTGTGTCTCTGAAAGGTGTATCTTCTTATCATCCTCTTCCCTTCTTTAGGTCTGCATTCTGAATGCCATGAGGAAAGTAGCTTCCCTCACCACACATGCCACTGCCTTTAGACTGAAATCAGAAGATGAATACATTTTCCTCCTTTAAGTTGTTTTACTCAAGTATTTTTGTCAGATTTGGGGAACATTATGATTACTATATCAGATACCTTCTCATGATAATAGTGTTTCATTTTAGGCTTTTACCCAATTTAAAAAGTACTTAGCTCTGCTTTTAAAANTGTGTAATATTCCTTACCTATCTGTTTTACATGAAGTTTCTTTATGATGGCCTTCTCAATTTTGCTTCATCTAATGAAACAGTGTTGTGTTATATGTTAGAGTAACTTTAAAAAATATTTGTAGATATTATATTGTCTATATGCTGAATAGTTTTATGTCAACTTGACATAAGCTAAACTCATCTGAGAGGAAGGGACCTCAATTAAAAAAAAATGACTCCATAATACAAAATGCTGTAGGGCATTTTCTTAATTAACTATTGGTGTGGGAAGACACAGCCCATTGTGGGTGGTACTATCCCTGGACTGATGGTCCTGAGTTCTATAAGAAAGCAGGCTGAGCAAGCCATTAGGAGCAAGCTAGTAAGCAGCACCCCTCCATGGCCTCTGCATCAGCTTCTGCCTCCATGTGCCCACCCTGACTCAGTTCCTGTCCTGACTTCCTTGATGATGAAAAGTACTGTGGAATGTAAGGCAAATAACCTCTTCCCTCCCCATCTTGCTTTTGGTTATGGTGTTTCATCACAGCAAGTGGAGCTATATTAAAAGCGTCTATGTCACTGCATACCTGCCAAACAGCTTTGAGAAAACAAGGAAAACTCATCTAAATGANGATATGTATTCAAAAATATTATTGTCTGCTACACGTGAGGACACTGTTCATCCTTAATTGGCCTCCGGTGCAGCAGTGAAGGAAGTCACAAGTTAGGATCTTGACATTTGATTATTCCAGCTATTTACATTTTTCTAGTTTTGGAAATCACCACTATTTTCAGTGAATTGCTACACTGGTATTCTTGTTTCATTTCTATTACTGTGAGAGCAAAAATGAACAAAACAAAACAACAGTAACAAAAACAAACAAACAGAAAACTCTGAACAAAAGCAATTTAGAAGATAAAAAGGTTTACTTCAACTTACGGGTTGTGGTTCATTATTGAAGGAATGATGAAATCAGGACATTTCAAGCAAGAACTTGAAGTAGAAACTACAGAGGTATGCTGCTGCTGGCTCACTTGCACACACAGCTAGCTTTTTATATGTACTAAGACTACCTACCCAGGGAACGGTGCTACCTACAGTGGTCTGGGTCATCTTACATCAATTAACAATCGTAACAGTCCCCCACAGACATTTCCACATGTCAATGTGGCCTAGGCAGATTCTCAATTGACACTCTTTTCTCAGGTAACTCTAGGCTGTGTCAAGTTGACAGTTAGGGCCAATAAGGAGAATAATATTGCATTGTATCTGTCTCTTATACACATCTAGATGTGTATAAGAGACAGGTTTATTTCAGTTATATTTCTAATCTCTGCTTATTTCAGCATTTCCAATTCTTTCTGGTAAGCCTCATTGGTTACTAACCCTGCTGCAAAGAAATGCTGGGCTTTGCATCATTTTTATCATTTCACACACCATACAATTTCCATCTTCATTTTTCTAGTATTTTTTTAAAATTTTGTTATGTAATAGTTTCTAAAGTTTTTCTATCATATTATTAGTTCAAATAATTAAGCTGTTGTCTCAAAGTATCCAGTTCATATNTTAATTTTAACAACTTTCCTTTCAATCTACTATCAAGCCTACCACCAGTTTGGAGCAAGTAGTCTACAGAATTTTCATTTTATCCTATTATTTTCTTATTACTGAATTTCTTTTCCATGAATGTGATATGTTCTCATATGCTACTGAAAGAACCAAATTTTTCTCATGCTTGTTCTGTTAACTATTATTTTTTATTGAATGTCTACTTTTCACTTATTTCATGCCAATAGTCTCACCCAAATTAATATTTGTTTCTGGGTCTTATTTCTAAAGTGTTTCAGCATTTACTTTATTTTAGTGTTCATGTATGAATATGCATGCATGTATACCAAAGCACACATGTGTCAATCAAAGGACAGTTTGCAAGAGTCACTACATTCCTGCTGTGTGGCAGCAAGTGTCTCTATACCTGCTGAACCATTTCAATGGACACTGAGTTGTGTTTATGTTTAATCTACTTTAGACAGAGAGCAAATAGGTTCAAATTTACTACTCATAAATACACATTGTATGTAGCTTATCTTTCTAACTCTGTGTTCACTTGACTGAACAACTGGTTGCAGTTTACCAAGACACAGTAAATCGTGTGCAACTTTTAGTTTAGCATCTATTGCCTGTTAATCTTTTGTTCTTTGGAACTCTATCAGACTGAAAATGGGGTAGTGCTTTATCTCAAGTACTGCAATGTCTAATGCAAACAACAGACTAAGCACATTACAAAAAACATGGTTCAACACTCTGATGATAAGACTTATGTCCCTGCCTCTTTAGCACCGTTCCATGCCTAGATCTTCATTAGTTATAAATAAGAGTATTGCACCATTGTCTTCTAGTATATCTCAGCTACAGATGTATTACAATGCATGGAGAAAGAGGGATTGGCTTTAAGNCCTAGAAGTAATAAGAGCACTTAGTTACTTGATGCAGTACCTATTCAGTCATATAGGAGCTTCTCAGTTGCCTGACTGATATAAACTATTTTATTTGTGGCCCACGGGATAGAGAATACGAATAAAAAAAAACTTTTTTAACTTTATTTTTCTATTTAGGAGCCTGTGGTGATATTTTATTTGTGCTCTAACAAATAAAGCTTGTCTGNGGATCGGAGGACAAAGCCAGCCACTCTATTAAACACAGAGGTTAGGCAGTGGTAGCACATGCCTTTAATCCCAGCATTCGGAGGCAGAGATTCATCCAGATCTCTGTGAGTTTAAGGCCACACTGGGATCAGAATCAGGTGTGGTGGCACATGCCTTTAATCTCAGCACATGTTAACCATAGAGGTCTGGAGGTCTATACAGACAGACAGGAAGTGATGGAGCTGGGCAGAAAGAGGAAGTTATGTAGCTGGGCAGAAAGAGGAAGTTATATGGCAGGGCACAGAAAGGTATATAAGGCGTGAGTATACAGGAAGTATCTCTTTTGGGCTGAGGATTTCCTAGCAATAAGAACTTGTGGCTGGCTTGTTCTGTCCCTCTGATGTTTCAGCTTTCACCCCAATACCTGGCTCCAGGTTTTTCCTTAATAAGACCTTTTAAAATTTGTGTTACAGTAGTCAGGTCTCTTCTGGGCCATCCATTGTGGGGTCTTCATAAGCAGCTTTGTCAGTCTTACAGTTTTAGGAGACTGTGCGTTGGAGGCTGTGAAGGATATTCTTGAGTTTTGACAGCAGCATTGGTGGTGCAGTGGGANTTTGCCTCCGATTTGATTAAGAGAGCAGTAAATGGAGTAGAGACTGCTTCCTTGTCAGATGGAGTCTTGGACTCTCAATGTTTCTGCAGCTCTGATGTGCTAACTCTCAGGAGGCAGGCTCATTCTCATCGCTCATTGTGGCTCCTCTGTCCAGGTCTTACTATAGTTCATTTTGTTACCGAGGCCACTAACATCTGGTCAACAGGAAGAGGGATGAAACTACATATGAAAGGGCAAAGGACATACATGAACAACCTATTAAAGGAGGTTCCAAGAAGGTTTCCTGACCTTCCTACTTATATTTTACTGGTCAAAAATTAATTACAAAGTCATCACCACCTTAAGGGGATCCTGNTCTGGAAAAGGCTTGTTGGAGTTAGTCATGTACCCTTCAGCATGAGATTTTTCATAATACTGGAGTGAAATGATAAAGGACAGAGAAGAGGAGAGCTAGCAGATTTTGTCACATTTATCATGTTTTGTTTGTTTGTTTGTTTTTGTTTTCACAGGATATTGGAATACCAAAAGACAAGGGAAGTTAAATCAGTCCTTGGTAACCAACCCTCATTTAGCTAAACACAACTATTCATTNTGTATCTTTAGATAACATCAAATGAATTTGTCCTTTAGTGGTGTGTTAGACAATGTTTCTATAACTCCACACTTACATGTTTNAATTTGTAAGGATTCTAATGTTGAACCTGTTTATTTCTACTGAGATCCTGCCTTGTCTATGAATAAACCACTTGTGAATTTTTGAAGGAAATATTGATTTTTCTCATGCTCCAACAGTGTTTTAGTTNTGTTTGAAAGAATTCTTCAAACCAGTGCTACATGTGTGACCTGTACTTGTTGCCATTTTTCTAGCAGTTTACTCAGAAACAGACGTATGAATAAGTAAAAGAAGAGGTAACCAGTGAGACAGATTGTGAGACAAGAGATGAAATAGCCCCTGTACTTTTAATATTTCTTGATCTTATGCCCAAATTATTTCTGTCACTTTGCAAAGAGCAGTTTAAAACATGTAATGTAAAAAATCAAACTGTCTTCTTGAAATGAACAGTTTTAATTACTATAAATTATCTTTTGTTAATGTAACTTTTTATCTTTAATTAGTCCTATTAGCTCTCTAGCAGATAGCATCAATTTCATAGAGACAAAAATCCTACTGTAAGCACTTAAAGAATGATATTTTAGTTCAGTGTAGTGTGCTCATTGGTTGCTCCCCACTGACTTGGGAAGTTGAGGTGGGAGGATCATTTGGGCTCACAAGTTTAAACCTCTTTTAGGTAACATAGAAAGACCATGTCTTATTAAGAAGGGAGAACATATGTCCTTGTGGTATGATTTAGCATTCCTTGGGTATATGCCCAAGAGTCATATAGCTGGGTCTTGAGGTAGATTGATTCCAAATTTTCTGAGAAACTACCGTACTGATTTCCAAAGTGACTGTACAAGTTTGCACTCCCACCAACAGTGGAGGAGTGTTTGTTCCCCTTGCTCCACATCCTCTCCAACATAAGCTGTCCTCAGTGTTTTTGATCATAGCCATTCTGATAAGTGTAAGACGGTATCTCNGAGTCATTTTGATTTGCATTTCTCTGATGACTAAGGATGTTGAGCAGTTCCTTAAATGTCTTTTGGCCATTTTAGATTCTTCTGCTGAGAATTCTCTGTCTAGCTCTGTAGCCCATTTTTTAATTGGATTGTTTGGTATTTTGATGTCTAGTTTTTTGAGTTCTTTAAATATTTTAGAGATTAGCCTTCTGTCAGATGTGGGGTTGGTGAAGATCTTTTCCCATCTGTAGGCTATTGATTTATCTTATTTACCATGTCCTTTGCCTTACAGAAGCTTCTCAGTTTCAGGAGGTCCCATTTATTAATTGTTGCTCTCAGTGTCTGTGCTACTGGTGTTATAATTAGAAAGTGGTCTCCTGTGCCAATGNGTTCAAGGCTACTTCTTACTTTCTCTTCTATCAAGTTCAGTATAACTGGTTTTATATTGAGGTCTTTGATCCACTTAGACTTGAGTTTTGTGCATGGCAATAAATATGGATCTATTTGTAATCTTCTACATNTTGACATCCACATTTATTGAAGATGCTTTCTTTTTTTCCATTGTACAGTTTTGGCTTCTTTGTCAAAAATCAGNTGTTCATAAGCATGTAGATTAATGTCACGGTCTTTAATTCAATTCCATTGGTCCACATGTCAGTTTTTATGACAACACCATGCTGTTTTTATTACTATAGCTCTATAATGGAGCTTGAGGTCAGGGATGGTGATGTCTCCGGAAGTTGCTTTATTATACAGGGTTGTTTTAGCTATCCTGGGCTTTTTGTTTTTCCATATGAAGTTGAATATTGTTCTTTCCAGGTCTGTGAAGAATTGTGTTGGGATTTTGATGGCGATTGCATTGAATATGTAGATTGTTTTTGGTAAGATTGCCATTTTTCTATGTTATCATAGCAGCATTATTCATAATAGTCAGAACATGGAAACAACCCAGATCTCTCTCAACTGAAGAATGGTTAAAGAAAATGTGGTATATATACACAATGGAGGACTACTCAGCAGTAAAAAACAATGGCATCATAAAATTTGCAGGCAAATGCATGGAACTAGAAAATACCATCCTGAGTGAGGTAACCCAGACTCAGAAGGACAGACATGAGCCTTCATCCAGTAATTGATGGAAGCAGATGCAGAGATCCACAGTCAAGCACCAGGCCGAGCTCCAGGAGTNCAGTCGAAGAAAGAGAAGAGGGATTCTATGTGCAAGGGGCATCAAGATCATGATGGGGAAACCTACAGAGACAACCAAACCAAACCAGTGGAACTCATGGACCAACAGCTGTGGAGCCTCCACGGGACTGGANTGAGCCCACTGCATAAGCGAGACAGTTGTATAGCTTGATCTGCTTAAGAGGCCCACTGGCAGTAGGCTCAGGATCCATCCCTGGTGCATGAGCAGGTTTTCTGGAGCCCANTNCCTATGGTAGCACACCTTGCACAACCTTGATGGAGGGGGAGGGGCTTGAACTTGCCTCAGCTGAATGTACCAGGCTCTGCTGACTCCCCATGGGAAGCTTTACCTTGTCAGAGGATGGAATGATGGGTGGATTGGGGGGATGGCTGGAGGGGCAGGAGGAGAGAAAAGGGGAGGATCTGTGGTTGATATGTGAAATAAATAAAAAAANTCTTAATAAAAAAGAAGGGGGAACAATATATTTTGGTACTTCTAATAGTTGATTTATATTGTTTAGTTGTTAACTATGACATACCAAATATTCTCACCATCCTTTCTAAACAACAACTGGAGATTATTACAATAATAGGCTTAGATTCCAGTAAATTATATTCTAAACTCTCAAATCTGTCTTTGCTTTTACTGAACTCCATATGGTAGATGTATAAAATGTCTTCAGTTCACTGCCTCTTATATTTTAAATCATTGAGAATACAATTTTCACTACTCATAGACTTTTTATATTCATGTTCTCTGTCTTCTGTTCTTGCTCACTTGTCCAGTGCTTTTCCGTATGTTTAATTTAATTCCTTAAAATGAAGCAGGAAAATAAGTTTTATAATAGGAATGTTGGCCNGTGGTGGTNCACGCCTTTAATCCCAGCACTTGGGAGGCAGAGGCAGGTGGATCTCTGTGAGTTCGAGGCCAGCCTGGACTACCAAGTGAGTTCCAGGAAAGGCGCAAAGCTACACAGAGAGACCCTGTCTCGAAAAAACCAAAAAAAAAAAAATAGGAATGTTGCCATGAGCTAAATATCTGTGTTCCTGTCCATCTGAGATTCACATATTGGGTCCCTAACATTCAGTATAGCTGTGCTGCATTTGGGGATAGTATTGCTTTGCAAGCAAGTCAAACTAAGTGAGGCTAAAGAAATAGAGTCCCCAGCTAATATGGTATGTGCTAGTGCAAGATGAGACACGATTATCTGAATCTTTTTGGCTTGTCCTCTGTCTGCCCAATCCTCACAGTGCCTGAGAAAAGCAAGATGTNTTAATCAGGATTGATTATTACAACAAATATGCAGTATAAACAACTTAAAAGAGAAGGTAGTTTTGGTTCATGGCTTCAAAAGTTCCAGTTCATGGCTACTTCTTGGTGTAGTTATTGGGGCCTCTGGCAAGGCACTTCATCATGGAAGGAGTGTATAGCAGAACAAAATCACTCATCTCATGGTTAGGGAAAGCAACAGAAAGAACAAGNAGAGGATAGGGTCCTACAGTTCCATGCTGGGCATGATCAATAAGAAAAATACCTCACGGTACACCCCAAGTCTTAGCAGTTTCACCACCTCAACAGCACCTCTCTCTAGACAGAGCATTTAACATGAGGAACTTTGAAATGCAATTCAAGATCTAATCTACAGTATAATACATAGACATATCAAGAAGGCAGAATTATAGAGGCCAGAAAGATGTTTTACAAGAAACTGAATGAGTAAGCAACTTGACCAAGACTTTAGATTTTACATGTGTAAGAAAATAAATTTCTATCATTTAGGCAACCCAGTCTCTGATATTTTGCTATTGCATTGTGAGTAGGAGAGCATAGGATCATAGAGGTCCTGAGGCTAAATTTTCTAAACAAGACCATGATCTTAAGGAAGAAGAAAAAGGGAGGCTGGCAACCTCAGCTTGATGGGAGGCAGCACCATATCATGAATACTAGGCACAGTTAAGAATGCACTCCACCTATTCTAGGCTCACTAGAAGGCCAAACACATGTTTGCCCTTCCCTAGGTCTTGTCAAAGTCTAGTGACCACCAGCGCACACTGGGCAGAGATCTGACAGAGTGGTCCACTTAGTTGTACTAGGCTTCATTCCTAGTCCAACATCATTTCCCTGATTTCCGCTTATGATGGAGATAGTGCAAGGAAGTATGAACAGGAAGACCTCATTCCAGGTGGTAGTTGAACAGTATTGAAAAGCAATACAGGAAAGCAGTAGGTGGGGATAATTTGAACATCATTCTTATAGAATCAATACTTAGTGCATGTTTGAAGAATGTTATAAAACTGATTTGTACACTAAGGAGTGAAAGGAAATATAAAGATGTTGAACCAGGAATGGTCACTGACACACCCTTCACTGCTGGCTACTCTGTTCTAGAATACACCAATTTTAAATCAGAACATAATCAAAGTCAAGCATGCGATGCTGTAAGTATTTAAATGTTAGACAGCCTTGCTACATCCTGTTTTTTTTCCCCCCATACTGTATGAGTTTACATTCTTGCCTGTGTCATTGCAGTTTGGAGTCTTGTAAAGCTTATGCATCTTGATAACACATGCACTTGAGCAATTACCTGTGAGGCAGTCCAAGTCTAACTGAGGTTTTCCATATATTCATTTAATAGCACACATTATTTCACAGAGTTCTCTTTTCTGCCTCTACCACATTACCAGGAAAGCCTGTTAGAACGGAAGCTGTTTTTCTAAGAACACTCCTTGTTTTGAATTAAGTATAATTTTGCACTCTTAACACAGTGAGGTTTGGAAGAGTTTCTATGCATCAATATCTTTAAAATATCGTTGTCTCCACAGGCAGGTGAGGGAAATGTTGAATATTTAGCACTTGCTGTTAGAGACAGTGTTGCTATTCTATGTGATGTAGGAAGTAGATTGCTTCTTAGTGAGCATTTGGAGGAGGCTCAGCTGACTAGTTATCATTATTGTTGGCGTTGTCTTGGCAGTAACCTGGTTATATTTTCAAAAAGGAAATCTATGAATACCAAATTAGTGCATGGCATTCACATGGAAGTCCAGAACTCTACTTCTGCTTCTGCCCCGAGTATCATGAGCTCTTGGACCCCGAGAGAAAACCTCCTTCACTTTATGTTCCTTNTAATTATAANCAGGTGACCTCTTCAAATCTGGTCAGGGTGGGCAGTTTGGTGGTTACTCTAATTGCCCTTACCTCCTCAAAATACCAAACACAAAACAAAATGGGCAAGCACTGATAACACAAGCTATGCTGTCAAAAACAAAACCACAAGCAGCAGACTAAAGTCACGATGGTGCAAGGAGGCATCTCAAGAGGGATAATTAAAATACACATGCACACCAAAGAAAAAGAAATAGATGATTTTTGTGCTCCTCATCCCAAATCCTCTTGTACTTTCAACAAGTAATAAGACAGGAGAATGCAAGCTAGAGTGTCTCTAAAACTGGCAATTAATAAGGGAGCTGTTTTGATTGTATATGGTTTCCTTCCTGCTTGATGTTTCAACAGATCGTTTTGTATGCCGCCACCCACATTCTGTCTGCTTCAGGGAAGAGATCTTGGTAGTTCTGACTTTCCTGACTCCAGACATGCACAAGGGACCTTTTCATAAATGAAATGATTTGNCTCTTTGTGTTCTTGTCTTTGTGGGTATAGAAAGAGAGAATATTCACTCCATGAAGCCAGGTGATCTTTCTTTGAAGATGTGTGCCTTGGACATCTGAGTTTCTGTTTAATCCTTTATTTTCGGGATGTGTGTGTGAGAGAGAGAGAAACGGAGACAGAGACAGAGACAGACAGAGACAGAGAGAAGCAGACAGACAGACAGACAGGGAGACAGGGAGACAGAGACAGAGATATTACAGCCTCATTCTTGCTACAGTTTTCTAGAATATGTGTCTTAATAGAGGGTCATTCCTACATGGGGGTGTCATTTCTACAAAAGACAAACAGAACTGTATCAAGAACCAAAAACAAATAAAAGCAGAAAGTGTCACTATCATATTTTCTCATCTTGTTTGTCCTATTCACAGCCTGGGGCTC
>LZPO01028704.1:9998-21528 GCA_001675575.1 Neotoma lepida | reverse complement strand
AGGAAGGAAGGAAGGAAGGAAGGAAGGAAGGAAGGAAGGAAGGAAGGAAGGAAGGAAGAACTTTATTGTAGGGAGCTGGTAAAAGGATCAAAAGAGTAATAATAGTCGGAGTTTATTTTCCTCATGTCTTGCAATGAAGAGGCCATTAGTCAAAAGCATCTACGTATCTCAGCTTGTCCTAGTGTGCACTCAGAGGCAGATGGTGAGCTGTCATTCCAGCCTTAGCCACTGCGGTTCAATACAAACACATCTGTGTTTACATGCTGTGACACTTCAGAGAAACAGCTCACCTGACCCTGACCTCCCAATGACTTCTGACAACAGAAACAAGTTTATGAAACTTGTATTTTGGTGAATTCACAAGGCTCACTATTCCAATTTTTGCAACTGAAAAGTTCTGCTTGAAAAGAATGATAAAATAGCATTATATGAGCTTACCAAAAAGATGAACAAGTATTTAACATGCTTTGGGAAACTGCATTGGCAACACATTTGAGGCCACAGGAAGTAATCTGATAATTCTCCACTACAATTTCTACAAACTTAAAGTTAGCCTAAATAGCAAAGATAGCCCTATTCAAGTGTAAGTAAAGGCCTTTGAGTATCTATGACTGTATCTACTTAGATGGTAGTGTTAGTGATTCTGGAACTGGAGTTACAGATGGTTGTGAGACACCACATGGGACCTGAACCCAGGTCCTCCGGAAGAGCAGCCAGTGCTCTCAAGTGTATAATTTCGATGTTGTGGATGTACACACCTTTTATTTATATCTTAACATTTTTAATGGAATAATGGATAGAGTACATTTTAAGAGGAGAGAATCCCTGGTGAGCCACTGAAGGAGCTCTACAGAAAGGAAAATCTACAATATCTAGCATCTATTAATATTTCTCTATCAAATTGTATCCCAGTGGCCATCCCTGTTTCTCTATTTGTGTTCTTTGTACATGCATGGATGAGTTACCAGCAGAAACAGCTATTAGAACATCCTCTCAGTGAAAATTAATTTTTAAAGTAATCAGTTTAAATGATGCTAAACACTGCTTTTCAAAAATCCTACTCATTTGTTAGTCACTAAACTAACAATGAGGCATGCACAGCCTAATTTGAGACAGTAATAATATATAATTCATAAAGNTCAAAGCCAAACTCTTTGAGTAGATTTCCATCTGTGCTTCTCTGAAGAGTATTTGTACACTTCAGGGACAGTTTTTTTTTTATTTGTTTGTTTTTATTTTCTTGTGCAGCTTGCATTGTCATAAGTCCCAGTGATAATTTTATTACGATCTTCTATCAGGGATTAATGCTGAGTAAACACTTTATAATGTTCTTTGTTGTCATAAATTTTGTGTGCTCAAAGGGCTAAATTCCTAATGTTTACTCAGTTTCAGAGCACTCACCATAAACTCATGCTTGCAAGCAGGTTTGCAAGTAGGATTTTTGGTTGTTGTCAGAAATCATCCCTAACAGAGAATTTATTAACNTAGAGTAGAATAACAGTTTTCTAGTACTGATGATTACCTGCACAATCAATTTAGAAAATAATACACTCATAATTTTCCTGAACTATATCCATTTGAATAATGTCCTGTTCTGGCCCCTTTTAAACACATGCTCCTGTCTCCTGCTGCCTGTGAGTAGCTACCTGCTATAGAAGCATGCAGAACAAGAAAACAAGCGTCTTCTGTTGCAGCACAGTGGTACTTCTAGTGGGAAATAGTCTGGGAGCGAGATTGGGCTCTACTGCCTCCTAAGTTCATTTTGCTTGGCTGTTTTACTCCTCTGGACAGCAGCAAAGCACTTAAAGAAGCCGCTTTAACGTCCCCACGTGGAGGGATTCAGTATTGCTAGCGTTGTTTTGTATTCAGATCATCAAAGATTACTTTTAAAATCTTATACCAAGTCCTTCAGAATGATGACACTCCTGGAGGATTTTTACTTAATAGCTCCTCAATAGAGATGACATTTTGACAGACAGCCTGCTTATAATATTGAACTTACAGAGTAAGTACAGATTATTGCTTTCAATTCATTTTTTTGTTTTTTATTTTTTTATTTATCTAAGAATTATTTTTATTCATTTTACATACCAACCACAGATTCCCCTTTCATCCCTCCTCCCACTCTACCCCAGTCTTCTCCCCCCCCAATCCCCCATCCTCTCCTCCAAAAAGGTAAGGCCTCCAATNGGGAGTCAGCAAAGCCTGGTACATTCAGTTGAGGCAGAACCAAGTCCCTGTCCGCTGCATTAATTCTAACAATATTTACTTGGAGAATGGTGCAATTAATAACTTTCATAAATTTATGCCATTAGCAAGTTTAATTCTTTCCCTTATCCAAATAGCTAATGTTATCTACCAAAAAATCTACTTGTTTCTTTTTATTCCTGGTAAAATATCTGCCTCTAGGATACGATGGATGAGCTATCTGGACAGGAAACAGCGTTTGACTGCCTTGTCCATGTCTGATATGCCACAACTGGTAGCAAAGCAAAGAGTCAGAAAGGGCTGATGGCATTTGATGAGCAAGGCTTTGGAGGGACCATGCCTAATGATTCTCCTGGGGCGTTGGCTCTTGGTGCATTGAACAGGCTATGGTACTTTTTGCATGGCATGTGAGATGAAGTTGAATGGAACGCTCTCTGAACTTGACACAGTAACATTGCTATTAAGCTGAGCCAATAGCCACAGCAATTGCTGGTGGACAATCGAACANCATCCCCTTCAGGGCATGTTTGGTAGTCTGCTGTATCCAGCAAGTGTCGGAAAGCTTCCAAGAACATTACAGCCAGATTTCAAGCCCAGGCTTGGGAATTATAGTAACTTCTGCTTCTTCCTTTCCCATTTGCCTCATTTTTTATCTTAATTGGTAAAAGATCATGTGTAAATAAAATCTTAAAACTAAGTTATCTTGACAGACAGTATATTATGTTGTCCAACATGAAGTTCATTTTTTATGCTTTTAAATATTCCAAATTTATATCAAGAAAAAATGTCTCTCACATCTTGGCCATTTCTCCACATCTCTGTGGTCCATGCAGCTGAAAATGCTGCCAGGAACAGTGGGGGCCCTTGTCAGACCATCATCAGGGCTCCTGTGGTGCCCAGATTTGATTCCACTGGAAAGCTTCTGCTGTTGCTGTCTGCAAAATGTAAGCCATGGGGAGCTTGCCTGCAGTGTAGGAGAGGGCAGAGCAGGCAGGGGGTAGAGTGAAGACAAAAGGCAAAGATTCTCCTACCTAGAAAATAAGCATTCACTCTGAGTCTGCTCATTGGGGAAGAATATTTGCTTGTTCACATCTTGCATACACTGGTTGCAGATTCAGTGTTTGAAAGTTGCTAGGATTGTTTAGTGACACTAATGTTGAAAGGAGTCTGGTTCTCATAGGTTACATGTCAGATGTTTTAGGTGACATGCTTTAAGGCCCATATTCTAGAGGTCACCTAATGAACACTTTCACTAGTGAGTTTAATGGAATTTCGATTCAGTACCTGCTGTGGTTGAGAGATATTCCCCCCAAGGCTTGTGTGCTAAAGGTGGTGTGTGTGATTACAGCAAATTGGAAGAACCTTAGGAGATAGGGCTAGGGAAAGAAGCTAGGTCCCTAGGGGCCCTGATACTTTCTCTTGTTAACCTTTTGGCTATTGTACATCCTACCACAGGTCTAGAACTATAGAACCAACAATATTCAGAACCTCTGAACCTATGGGCCAAAATGAATTTTCCTCCTCAGAAGTTGTTTATCATGGGTATTTGATCACNGGAATGGGAAAACTAACACACCAATGATAGCAGTAATCGTGAAAACTCCTTTAGGCTTCACTATGTCCTGAGGACAAAGCTAGTGTTTTCAGTCTGGGAGGTACTCTTGATAGCTTGGCACTGCCAACTATGGTACTACCCTAACTTCAGCAAAGTGATAACATTTTCATTTGCCCCACTCTTTTTTTTTCCTGAGAGGAAGTAAATTTTGTCCTTCAAATAAGCTATACATATTTACAGAAGACTTTAGAAAAGTCCATTTCCCAGTCAAAATGTAATTTGAAATTCATATTTAAACTTCCCTTCTGATAGAAAAAAATGAGTTCTGTGTGAATTTTCCCGAAGCAGGTTGCCATGCCAATTCCCATCTGACAGCCACTTCTCCCAATGCTTAGACTGTGGGGAACTGTGTTCTTACTTTACAGCATGGTGCTAAGAAAACCTATCTTCTGTTAGTGTTGGCCTCAAGTAATGGATTGTTTTAGACTGATGAGGACATGTTAGACTCAGATTCCTGAGTATATATCAATGTCTATATGAAAAGGAATACAGTAGCTCCTGGTTCTGAATTGGGGAAGAAAGGTCAACTGCAGAGGTCAGGAAAAGAACTTCCCTATACTTCTGATGTAAATCACTAGTCAAATATTCATGTACTTGGAACTACTTGCTCAACGTTGTACTTCCTCACCTTTACCAACATAGAAGTGCCAGAAATCCACTTTCTTGATTTTTTTTTTTTTTTGACAAGGTCTCACTATGTAGCTCTGGTTGGCCTTAGCACTTGCCTCTACTTGCTGAATGCTGGGATTAAAGCCTTGTACCACCATGCTCAATAACTTTTCTAATTTTATACCAGTGATAGGTTTTAGAAGGATACTCTATCTTTCATAAAAATAATAGCATGAAACTATGCTGTTTAGAAGTTCACTCAGATGTGTAGTTTGTGACTGGGAAAGTGTTTGAATGGCTATCTTAATTCAGCTGTGTGATATTTTTATTTGTGAGGTCATTATAATACCTTGATTTTCTTTAATTAAAAAATAAAAATAAACCCATTCCTCTCATCATTTGTGAGAGAGTGGATGCTGAGGTGTAATGTGTAGTTATGGATGATGTTTGCAGAACAAAGAAAACACTTAGAGCAATCTGAGTGAACTTTCTATTAGTTCTTTGAGAATTTTTGTCCAATATGTTTTGATCATGTCCACCTACTAAATACACCTTTATTGCTATTTTTAGTAGACTTTCTTAATTNATCAAGCTAGTCTGATAGCAAGCAGTTAATAACAAAAGCATTAACTTCTCTGTACACTTTAAATGGTACCTTAAAAAAATCTTTTCCTAGATTTTAATTAATCTTGAATTTTTAATAATTTTGCATAACTTAAGCAACAGCTTATCTATTTTTTTCTTGCCTCAGGCTCCTTGAACTTTAATTAGCATGCAATGTATCTTGCAAGATTTCCATGTTACTTTTAAAGAGCAATAGTTTTGACTCATTTAAACTCAACAGCATCAGATAAGGAGTTGATGTAATAATAATTACATTACAAAGGGAATGAATAAAAATAAGAAATGAAAGAGAAGTTTTCCAAAAGTTTAAATTGAACTTTTACACTATGGATGGTTGGTAGACAAAGGATGAATGCTATTGTGAGAATTGCTATGACTCTTCAAAGCTCATCCACTGAAGCCTGGTCCTCTGTGTGAGCATGCATGAAGGTGGGACTATGGGGGGAGGTGATTAAATTGTGAAGGCAGAGAATACATGAATGGGATTGGTGCTTCTATACAAGAGACATTTCTACCATGTAGGGACAGCGAGAAAACAAATACCCGTGTACCAGGATCTGTTGAGTCTGCCTCTGCCATGGTCCCTTTTTTGCAGTCAAAAAATGGCATCTGTTTCTGTTTATTATTATTATTATTTATAAGCTGTCTGGTATGTGATATTTTGTTACATTAGTCCCACATACCAAGACAGTAGGTGTAGTATTTGTAAGTACATATGCTATCTCTCAGTGACAAAGGGAAATGGTCAAGCTCACTGTTGGAAACTGAACTGAAGATGGGGTGATAGACCCACAAAGAAACAACAAAAACCTGCTCAAGCCCACCTTCCTGAAAAGGCAATGCAATGGCTCAAAATCAGTGAAGAACATGGGATGTGCATAAGGTTGAACCAGTAGTTCAACAACAACCAAGACCCTGGCTTGGGTACAGCAGAAAGGTTTGCTGAAGTGCAAGGGAAGAGTCTGTCTTGAAAACCGATTGCTTATTTCTGTCCTCAGCCTTAGACTGCCCTGATCATAATTGTATGTCAGTGTTAAGACAGCTGTTCATTACCATGCTCATATTCCCAAGAAGCCCCTGTGTTACAAACTGAAGCACAAGTTGTTCTGGACCCTCAAAACATTCTCTGAGAAACGACAGACTGTGAGCAGGCAATAGAAAATCGATTGCTGAGAATAAAAAGCAATATATCCCACTACNACATTCATGTGATTATGGAACTAATATGCAGAAGAGGAATCTAGTTGGTTTGGGACTGAAAAAAATGAACANGTGTGACATGATTCAGACAGATTAATTCAGAGCATCTGGGTGATGAATTATAGATGGGGATTTTTAAGTCTCTCTGGAATCAAGAACTTCCTCTAGCACAGATGTCAGTAGGGCCCACAGTTATCAGATAAGGTGGTCATGCATTCACATCTGTCTCACCCCTTTCACTGTTAAAGTTGGTCTAGTTGTGTGACAAATTACACAGTCATTTTACTGATATAACATCTACATTTGGATTCCTACAAATCATTCATAAGTTTTTGTTTGTTTAACTTAGTCTCACTGGAGTTGGCCTCTGTGGAATACATTTATTTTTTGTATATACTATTTGGTCATCTTGCCTTCATACACTCTGACCCTCCACTTAGTCTCAACTTCCCTTGTGCTGGCTAGTTTTACATCTTGACACAAGCTAGAATCATTTGGGAAGAGGGAACCTCAACTGAGAAAAAGCCCCTACTAGATTGACCTATGGGTAAATGATGTGGGATGGTCCAATCCNTTGTGGTACTATTCATAGAATGGTAGTCCTGGTGGTTTAAGAAAGCAGGCTGAGCAAGCCAGTAATCAGCACTACTCCTCGGTCTCTGCATCTGTTCCTGCCTGACCTTCCTAGGGTGAGAAACTAAAAGCTGTAAGATGAAATAAACTTTCTCTGCCTCAAGTTGCTTCTTTTGATCATGGTGTTTCCTCAGCAATAGAAACCCTAACAAATACAAACACACACACTCAAACTTTGTCACTAGTGTCCTAAGTGAAAGGGACACTGCCCTCCCCCAATTCTGTTACTAGTGTCCTAAGTGAAAAGCAGAGTGGTACTTTCTGATGATGAAGATGGGAGTCAGAGAAGGGGTTTGCAAGTAATTGTAAGCATACATAGCTAAATCTGACAGAGAAGCACAGAGATGAAGTGCCACTGAGATTACCCCAGATAGCTGAGGGGAGATATCTAGAACATTGCATTCTGGGAAGAGATGACAGAACTATTTGCCTTACATTCCTTGGTTTCTGACTTCCTTTATTTTAAAATAGACAATTACATTTTTTCCTTTCCTTCAATCTACTATAACTTTCCTGCTTTCTAGGTTTGTGTGTTTATCAAAAAACTTTCTTAATTGTTGGTGGANGATCTAGGAAAGTCTGTGTCAANAAGGTCTAGAAAGACCATCCATTTTGTGTGCATGTTATATTGTTGGCTCATTTCTCCATAGAAACAGTGAATTACTGAAGAGGGGTTTCTTAAAAAAATTTTCTTCCTGTAGTAATATAAAACATGCACTCTTAAGATAACAGGTGATAGAGGCAAACAGAAGTACCTAGAGTTTTGAGGAAATGCTAATTAGTTCTCTGCCCTATGCCAGGCNACTCTAAGGATTTCATATTTTACCTGTTTTATTTTTCCTGGGTATAGTAAGACAATAGGCATTCTTATTTCAGAACTGTAACAAGTCAAAGCCCACATCACTAACTTTCCCCATCCACTGAGCTGCATTTTCTACTCATCTGGCAGACAAGATATAGAGGTTAGACCTTTGGCATCATCAAAGTATGGCCCGTGACCCAGCAGAATCAGCACTATCCTGAAGATTGTCAGAAACACATAATTCAGTTCACACTTCAGACCCACTGCATCCAGTCTTTTGATATGATATGATTATCATGCACTGGAGCACTTGAGAATTGTGGCCCGAAGTTTCCGACTATCCTGAAAATCTGCTTAATTTTCCTTNGTTTGTTTTCTCCATGCCATAATCATGTGCTTGCCATCAACTTCTTCCAGGAGAACCCTCTGCCATTCTCCTAATGTGGAAAGGACTCTTCTTGGCTCAGATACTCATGTACAAAACNTTTANACACTATTTTACCNCAGCATCTGTAAACTATATGCTATAGCCTTNTCATTGACCCTTCCAGGAGTCTTGCAGAAAGAGCTNCCATAGGACAACTGTGATATTGTTGCAAATTGTTTTCCACATTGGACATTTCTCCAACATTCCCATTCCCCNTGACAGCTTAAATCTAATTTCTCCAAGAAGAAAACCTTCTGCAGCAAAATTTGTGCCATAAGCCACCTGCTTTTNTATTCTAACNAAGTCATTGGAAATAAACATGAGTTGAGNACATTTCTTGATGACAAACCATTATCTTTAAAGTACTTCTATTAAAGCCATTTCTNTTGTACTTTCTTCCAGGTGTCTCTGGCNACTGACTTGAAGAGAATGGGGAGGAAGAACAGGCAGGTGAGCTTTGACCNAATGAGTTGAATGAGTCCCTTCCACTGAGCAATCTCTGATGGCCATTCCTCTAGTGTGCATCCAGTTGAAGATATGCATAGCACATACCAGAAGTGAATGACTTCTCTGGACTGAAGACACATAAACACACACAGCTTATCTCTTCAGGCATTCTGAGAATTTGGAGCAACTCCCCAAGATTGTGGCATGCATTCTACTTGGTCTTAATAATAAAAACCTGGAGTCAGATATCGGGGTAAACTCTGAAAGATCAGAGAAGTAAAGATGCAGCCAAAGTCACCTCTTACCTCTGTGATTCTCAGACCTAAAAGGGGCCAAACTCCTGTCTTTTCTGCCTTATATTCCTCTCTCTGCCCAGCCATATCATTTCCTGTCTGTTCAGATTTCTAGACCTCTATGGTTAACTAATGGCTATTTCTACCCTNTGATCTTCAGCCAAGCTTTATTTGTTAGAGCACAAACAAAATATCACCACACAAAACTAAGACACATGCTTTCCTTTCTAATGTCTGTTTNNCAAGACAGCTTTGGCTCTTACTACTTCATGTCAGCTTTTCTACATTTGAAAGACTGATCTTAATACTGTCTCCTCCATAAAACACTGCTCAGTACCTCCTTTAGGAAGTATGCTTTTCCTCCTTTTTAACTTCACAGCAGCCCTTTCTTATGCTACTATTTCATTCATTCATTCATTCATTCATTCATTCATTTTCATTCATTCTTCCAACCTACACTATGAGTAGATGATTATCTGAATCTCCATGGGGACCAAGCTCAAGTCGGTTCTCATTCTTATAGACATCAGAGTCTAGGAGGAACCTTGAACATGCCATCATGAACAAGCTAAAAACCACATAACAAAGTAATACAGTTCAGATTTGTCTAAGGCCTTGTAATTGAGCTTTTGCTTATAATAGTGCCTGAAACCAATGTTTTACAGAGCCAGAAACTTTAAGTGTAGGAATATTGGCTGATATACCCCAAATTGTATAACTCATAGATATTTTTGTAGAGAAATTAATTATTGAACCACGAAGTTCTAACTTGTGCTCAACTAATATGTCATCTACTTAATTTAGTCCTCTTTTTCCTCCATTGAATTCTTACTTTATTTTTAATGAGTAGGGAATTAATATTCTAAGAGAAAACCAACATACCTGGCTTCCAAGGCAGTAAAGGTATCCTCTGGAGATGGCATTGGCTTAAGGAAACTTCTAACTAATTAAAAGGGGCTGAGAATTTTGGAGAACAGCCAGTTATACAGACCTCCTGGGAAGGCCCATTGTTCAGAAATAAAACAGTTTAGAAAGATCATTGGCTGAGCTCTCTGAGAAGCTTTAGGAGTCTAACTCACCAGTGGATAGGACCAACAGAGAAGCTGCAGTCACCATTAGCCACATTCTGTCTAACTGCAACCATATAGATGAAGGTCCTAAGCCAGAATTGCCTATCACACTGGACCACACACCATATGGAATTTAAATATTTAGTTCATTATTTTACGTGTATGAATGTTTTGCCTGAATGAATGCTTATGTGTGGAGATATTATGTCCCCCAATATATTGTGCACCCTAATAAACTTATCTGGGGTCAGAGAATAGAACAGCCACTAGATAGACATAGAGGCCAGAAAGTAGTGGCACACACACCTTTAATCCTATCACTTGGGAGGCAGAGATCCATCCAGACCTCTGTGAGTTCAAAGCCAACTGGAAACAGCCAGGCATGGTGACANACACCTTTAATTCCAGAAAGTGATGGCAGGAAGCAGAAAGGTANATAAGGCATGAGGACCAGGAACTAGATAGAGGCTTTTAAGCTTCTAGGCTTTCTAGGAGCAGTTCAGCTGAGATCTATTCCGGTGAGGACTCAGAGGCTCTCACTCTGTATATGTGCACTATGTATATGCCTGATACCCTCAGGGCCCAGAAGTAGGTATCAAATCCCCTTGAACTGGAGTTAGGGGCAGTTGTGAGCTGCCATGGGGGTGCCAGGAACTGAACTAGGGTTTTCAAAAAAAGAGTAGCCAGTACTCTAAACCACTGAGCCATCTCTCTAGCCTCCATATATAAATCCAATACTTTATCTTACTTAACATAAAATGGAATCAATATAAAATGATTAATGAGGTGTTCTGATTTCTGCTAAGCACCCAGGACCAGTTATATATTTCACAGCTTTAGTGTATCTCAATTAGAAGTTCATTTTTAAATACCAGGTAAGTACCTACACATGGTTACTGTCTACCATATTGGACACTATAGCTCTTATAGGTCCTCTTTCCTTTTCTCTTAATTTCTCATTACTTGCACTTCTAACCCTCCTCCACCTCTGTTATCTTAATCTTTTTTTTTCATACCTTCCTTCCTTGCTCACTAGTTGCTGTTTTCAGATTCCAGCAAAATCTTACTCTAACCAACATATGTGATATCACTACAGGAATATTCAGTTAAGACACTGTTTACCGACTAGTCTAGATGACACTTCAATCTTCTATAAAAGCCATTTCTAATGCGGAATCCAGTTTTCCTTGCNTGCTGCCATTCTTCCTCCCTCTACATCTGTGGGTTCTCTTCACTCCAGCTCCAAGATGCTTTGGTTTTATCTTTTTCACTTGTCTACTTGTTTTTACTGCTGCTACAACAGTCAGTTTCCACCACCTCTGCTAAAAAATCACTGGAGGAAATAATAATAATACAAAATACAACTTCCTTGAAAATCCTTCCACAACTTCCCATGCATGATTTGAGATAAACAATGAACTTTCTCAAAGGTAAAACCACTCAGGGCCCTTTTCNTTCTGGTTCTCCTTGAATTGCTAGCCATATATCTTCCCTTCCTACTAGCTGTCAATCTCTGGAAGGAATCATGATAATGATGGGATTTTCCTGCTTCCAAACAAAGTCCTTTACACTTGTGTCTCTCTGCTCTGTTTTCCCATTGCC
>LZPO01028703.1:0-24623 GCA_001675575.1 Neotoma lepida | reverse complement strand
CATTCCCCTCTGTGAAACACAAAGAAACCACAGGCCCAGACCCAATGTACAGTAACACAAGACCACATTAGACAGTGTTTATCTACAGAGCACTTTGGCCTCTTTGGAGGACAGCGATCTATAAATAGCAGTTGGTGATATTGTTATTAATCTGGACAACCTTTCACTGAAGCTAATTGCTACTGAGGATTGCAACATTTATCTGGGTATGGTCTAGGGATCAGGCCATACAGTTGTAATCCATTATTTATTCGTCTCAATGCATCTCATAAAGAGCATTGGTAAAGGGGATCAAGAAATATGATGTGTTTGTCTAATGATAAAGACAAGTTCCAATTCCACCACTAGTTCTGATTGGACACATGGCAATGAAGCAAGTTACCTAAGCTTTACTAAGTCTTATCTCTATGAGAAAAATAATGGTTCCTATCTCAGTGCTTATGGTGATGAAATCAGATAATAAATGTTGCTTCCCAGATCCACTTCGAGGCAAGAGATAACTGACCACTAAATACATAGGGCTTGTCATGTGTCACCATAAACCAAATTGTTGTCTTGTACATACCTCTCTTTGCCTTATCAAGCCTGGGCTTTCGTAACTAAGGGAATTGGCTCAGTTTATTACACAGAAAGAATTGGGAGGTATCTCAGCAGTAAGGAATGTATTTAGTTTCTATGTCTTACTCATCCTTGAATCCCCACTCTTTAATTCCCCATTTAATTATGACTCCAGTCAAGGAGAAATGACTGTGGACTTTCCTGCTGCATCCTGAAGTGCATAGCATCCCCACCCAGTCCTTACTGGCTTAGTGATTGGAGGCAAAAACAATGAGCTCACATGTTTGTGCTAAACATTCAGTGAGAGAAGGCAGCCATGACGAGAGAACGCCCTGTATACCTATATAAACCATAAAGCTCACAAGGGCCCATCCTTTGTGAGGAGCTGTGGATCATCACCTGGGCCGCTACTCTCATTCAGGAGCTCAGCAGAGCATAGCCACAAACTAAAGGAAACAGAAAGAAGATGAGGAAGAAGAGGAGGAGGAGGAAGAGAAAAAGAAAAAAAGAAATGATCAGGCCAGAGAACCCCAGTGTTGGTGTTCCTTTGCAGTCAGAATAAGTTCAAATACACTAATCATAATGCAGTCCTTTAGTTCAAGCCCGGGGTGGTCCCCACTGGGCTGAAATGCAGGTACAAACAGGACTGTGCTCCTTTCTGGAAGCTCCATAATAGTAAAGAAATCCATTCTCTTCTCTTTTCCAGTTTCTTGTCACCCACGTGTCTTGGTTTACAGCTTCACACTTCTTCCAGCTCCACAGCCAGCCACACTGCATCTCCTGAAGCCTGCCTGTCATCATTTCTCTTTCCAGCCATGGCCAAGAAAGCTCCTCTATTTCCCATTGCTCTGACTATCCCACTAGGTTCCCTGGGATAACTTAGATAATCTTCTCATCTCAGCCAGTCAATTAGCAAACCTTTGCATCTACAAACTTTATTCTCTTTTTCCAACATTTTCCTAGGTTCTGAGATTAGAATGTGGACATCTTTAGGAGTCATTGTCCTTCTTATTACATTCACTAAGCCAACAACTCCTCACCTGTGGTCCCTGTGTTGTTCTCATCTGAATCACCAGGGCAGATTGATTAGCAAGGAGATTCAAAGGCCACACCTAATACCTTCAGAATCGAACTTTTTCAAGGTAGTTTCTGGGTATGGTAGACAATGACTCATCTCCGCCAGTAGTTTGTTTGAAAGTGTCTGCTTCACACATCTCCAACCAAGCTATTGTTTTCCACAGACAGATTGAGAAATTTGTGGAATATTTTGGGGGGCTTTGTTTGAATTTGTTTCTCTAATCAATTGATGAGGATGCTTGTGTTTAGAACAAAAGATTCCAATTTTAGATTGAGTATACAATCATGCATCAAGTAGCTGAAGTGTGCTCCCTGGAGATGCTAACACCAGACGTAGACCAACAAATCTATGCATCTGTGTCCCCAAAGAATTTCTGCTTATTTCTTCATACTTTGAACCCACATCTATCAAGACCTTTGTGTGAGATAAAGCTTCTATTTGCTGTTGTGGTTTGATCATAACAATAAAGAACTCAGACTCTACCAAACAGACCCCATAGAACTGATCAGTCTTTCAGTCTGATCTACAGAGTCCTATTTGTCTGATCTACAAGTCCCTTTCTTGATGCAGTATCAAGCCATTTAGAACACACAATGTGCCACATGATATTGCCCACTTCTAAAACTAAAATGCCCTGTGAGCCCATCCCCCACTTAGCTGTCTCAAACAGCAATTGAAACATTAGGACAAATAGGTAGAGATCAAGGTCAACACATGATGCAATGTCTCCCCAACATACTAAAGGCTGAAGCTGCTTTCTTTCCTGTCTGTGACCACTGTGGATGAAGAGGGATTAAAGGCAATAAAGGACATGAACAGCCAACCTATTTGACTCTTGACCTGCATTAACTTCATGTACTTTCCAAGATTTGCCCATGGGGAAAACAGGAATCAGAGAGACAATGCCTTGTCCATTAAAAGCAGCCCATCATCACAGAGCCAAAGACTTCTCTCTATCTCTTGGTAGTAGGCATGCGGGGAAGGGGGGATCTCTGGACTCTGATGATCATCCATTTTCCTCTCTTGCCAGGTTCATGAAAACTAAAGTTGAAGCTTAGATCCATTGGGGAGGACAATATGCTTTATGGTAATGTCTAGGTTTTCATCAGAATTCTTTATTTCACTTTGTAACAAAAAGTTATCTTAAATCAAAGTAAACCATGGAGTTCTGCGTGCTTATACAACACTCCATGCTGGTGTGTGTGCAACCAAGGAATCGGATGATAAAAATACGAGTAGATGACAGTCCATTGATAAATCAATTTATTTAATTTTCAAAAGAAAACCCATAGCACCACACTGGAATACAATGTTTGTCACTGAAAAGGATGCCCTCTCTCTGTTCCTTCTTCATTAATCATTTCCTGCCTGTCTGTGGTATATGAGCAGGAGTGACACACATCCTCAATACACTCAAATCCAGAGATGGAGTGATGGCACGTCCCCTAGAAAGTCTGGGTTTAGAGCTTTGGCATGAGTGATCAGAAACAATCATTTATCAGGGCCATATAAAGTGCCACTGTTTAACTACCTCACCTACAGAAAAGACATTTCATATTGTTCATATTTTTACACAACAGGCTGTGTTAAATTGCAACTAGATCTATTACTTATCCCCAACTAGAAGGATGTTATATTTAAAACTGAAAGACCAGCCTGATGGCTAGAGCACAGAAGTGATAGAATTAGCTTACAATACACCCATTGCAGAGGCCAGGGCATTCAGACAGGGCTGGCAGACCAAGTCAATGACTTTGAGTTTAACTCTGATGTAATGGGAGCTATGAGAGAAACTTTTCTCAGGAGTCTGAAATGAAATTTTCCAAACAAAAAATGTTGAGAAAGTTGCACAATAAATCCCTGCATGCTCACTCCCTAGATTCTACAATTGACATTATTATATTTGCCCCATAACTTGGGCCCATCCATTTATCATTTAACTTTTTGATGTTGAGAGGAGTCATCATCTCTATACTATACAGTATATAAGTAGTCATTCAACTCTGATAGTGACGATAGTCACTATGACACCTGCCTTCAAACTTTGCAACCTGCATTTCATAGAGTTCCATATATAGTTTTTTAAAAGAATGTTTGAACAGCATGAAGTCACACATTTTAAGAGCATTGTTCAAGAAACATTAAAAGATTTTTAATCATAGAATTAACTTGGCAAGCTTTTTTTTTCCCTACCTTCTGGGCCAACTAACGGCTGGGGAATGAGATGAAATTGGTAAGAGAAACTGGAGGAGTCAGAGCAATGAAATAATTTAGAGAAAAAGATGGTGAGGGCCCCAAGGGGTGGCCCCAGGGACAGAAAGAAGAGGATAGATTCAAGGGATGTTTTAGAAGCCAAAATGATAGAAGTAGATGATAGACTTGGTTGGAGGCAGTGAAGAACAGAAAAAGTTGAATTGATTTCTGGTTTCAGAATGGACAGGGAAGCCATTTTCTGAGTTGAGCCAGAAATTGGTAACAAGGTTGAGTCATGAATCTGGACGTGGACATTCAGTTGTAGACATCAGTTGTAGACACCACACTGGTGGTGAATGTAGAATTACCCTGCGTTTTCCCACCCTTCCCTGGATGCCTTCCTAATCAACAACCACTTCCCCACAAGTGTCCACAGGAGTCCAGAATGCTTAGTACTGACTCAGTCTGAGGTCACTCTCAGCTGCTTTGGTGGTCACCTGGAGCTTTGTTGTTGCATCTTTCCAACAAGCACCTTTGTCCACCTCTGGAAGGGCTGGGAGCCTATAGGCCCAGCGCAGCAGCCCTCTGATGCTTTAAGAGAAAGAAGACATCAGATCCAAGGGACCTCAATGGAGGCCATACCTGTGTAATGGGCAGACTGGCTTGGGTACTCTCAGGCATCAGATAAGTCCTAGGAAGTCAAGCCTCTTCCTTTCTGTCACCCAGAGTCCCCAGGGAAACAACCAATTACCCAACTCTCCTTGCGCTGGCCCTCAACTCATTCCTAATGCCTATTAGATGATTTGACTCCTCAGGATTCCCAGGACTAAGAGTTTTAACAAGATGCCCAGAGAAAACTGGATGACTTCCTAGGCGGTGTGCTATCACTCCATCTCTGGCTTTGGGTGCCTTGAGGACATAGGTCACTCCTCTCCATATCCCTCAGATAGACAGGAAATGGTTGAGGAAGAAGGAGTAGAGAGAGGACATCCTTGTCAGCAGACATATAGCTGAGCACAGGGAGAAAACTGATGCCTTAGACAAAGGCCTTACTTCTTTAAAAGAAAGCAGTGGCATATAAGCAAGGATGCTGCAGTGTGGTTAACCCAGGCCATAAGGCAAGGCATGCAGAGAGATGAAAGATGGAATGCAATACCTATGGGTGTTGCTCAGGGGTGGTACTCCCAGGAGGGGTGTCCTGCAAGGTAGGTTCTAACAGATGGCCAGGAGGGCCTCAAGTAAAAAGCAGCATCTGCCAGGGCANCAGGGCTCTCTACATGAGCACAGTCCNGCCTTAACACCCAAGTCCTTCTGGGATTTTCTTTCAGTGCAACCACGTACAAGCTCACTGCTTTCTCCTGCACCCTAGAAGACAGAACAGAAAAGACTTTCCAGATGCACTCATGAAGGGATGTTAACAGAGCCAACACCTTTCTTTTCCCAGTCTCTTTTTCCCTTCTGACACTCCCCATGTCCCACAGCTGCTGTGAGCAAAAAGTGAGTTCATCCACACTCAGGGCAGGTAATGACAATAACAGCTAATCTCTGTTGGGCTCTTACTGGCTTGTGCCAAGAACTTTCTCGTTTATTCTTTGCAGCGCAGTGCCAAGCAATTGTGATATGTGGGATGATGCAATCATTTAATTACTTTTACACAGGAGGAAACTGAGGTAAGGATGTGAAATAGTATAGCTGTCAATTTGATGCCAGAAACAAAATATTTAATGTTTATTACAGAATGTAAGCTACAGCCTCTTCTAGTCCTCTGAGCCCTGTAATTCTTAGGATCACCCTCTGCCTGAAAACATTCATACATTCTGTGTGCAGACTCAATTAGTTCTTAGCACCATCACCACCCCAAACTCTAAACATGACCTTCCAGTTTATAAGCCTTGGGATACCAAACTACTAAGCTACAGTATATAGAACTCACCCACCGCCTCCACATAGGTGAAGAGGACTAAGAGAAAAGACCAGACAAGCGGCCTAGGGAGGGTACCTCCAACTTGCCCAGACTAGTGGCAGCTGGAGTCGGCACGGGAGGGAAGCTGACACCCTGCCCCAGGGAGGAGGAGGAGGAGGAAGATGCGGCATAGATGACAATCAAAGCCAGGGTAGGGAGAGCTGGCCCCAAGCCAGAGTGGCACCTCCTAGGAGCTCAGCGCATCTCTCTGACTCAAGGTAGGGTTACTGAGGCCATGTGCCTACCAGGAAAGTACAGGAGAGACAGCCAACAGGAGCCAAAGCTGTGTGCATATGGCAGCAACAGGTTCAGCCTGGGCCGCAGGGCCAGGTGTGCTGGCCCAACCCAGCCATGTGTCTGCAGACCTACCCTGGCCTGGGGAGGCTTGGGGCGGGCCTGGCAGAAATCCCTTCTTCAGGGAGTTGGCTACCATTGATAACATCCCAGGAAGTCTGAAATGAAGATTGGGCTAGACCAGAGTAAGGCCCCTTCTCAACAGCCCCTGAGAGTGGGGGTTCATCCTGGGACAATGACTCAGCAAACATCTAACTAGGAGTTCAAGATTAGCCTTCTTCCACCCTCTAATCTAAAAAGATCTACAGGAATTTTGGGGGGGGTTGTTTTGTGTGTTTGTTTTCTTGTATGAATTTCAAATATTCATGGGGCAGGGGGTGCCATTTTTTAATGTGAAATGGTTATAGACTCACTGGAATTTGCAATAATAGCACAAAGACTTGCTTCCTTTTGTCCACTTCCTCTCATGATGACTTCTTATACTGTCAAGTGAAAACTAGAAGACAACATTGGTAAGACACTGGGAACTAAGCTGCCGTCCTTATTTGGTTTGCAAAATGTGCATGAAGCTTTAAAGAAAAAGGTTTGCATTTACATCNACGGGGCCTTGTCTCCGGACTGCACAACCCTCCAGCCTGTGAAATAAGGTTGGTGTTAGCTGCCAGAGAAAGAGACAAAGACGGCTCAAAAGGGAAAAACAGATGTGAGCAGCAGTCTCCCCGGGACAGAAAACAGGACTCCGTGTTGCTCAGAATCAGAAGATCAAGACCTGGAACCTCTCATGAACTCCCACAGCATGGGCACATACCTGGGGACCTTCATGACCACTAACTGCCTTTGCTTGGTCTATGTATTGTGGCTGAATGTTGACCCACAGAAAAATAGGTTCATATCCTGCCTCTGCCCACCCAGAAGTATATGATCTTATTTGGGGAAAGGCTCTGTTTCAGCAGTTGGAATCAAGTCCAGGATACTAAGATGAAACCATCTTGAATTATCCACTTGNGTCTTAACATCACAAGAGACCTTCAGAGGAGAGACACAGAAAAAAAGTAAAGGCCTGTGAGAACGGGTTGATTGGAGTGATATGGCCCACCAGGGATGTAGACACCCTGAAGCTACAAGGAGCAATAATGGATCCTTTCCTGGAGCCTTCAGTGTATATCACTCTGTTCAAAACTGTACTCCAGGCTTCTGTGCTCCCAAACCATGGAGAGCAAATTGCTCCTGTTGTAAGCCAAATCTGTGCTCATTGCTATGGCAGCCTCAGAAAACACATACATGAACATGCCATGACACAGGTGACTTTGTCCACACAGCNCTTTGCTCTTACAAGATGGACAATTAGTGCAATTGTTCCTCAGGACCTTAGAGGTCGGGGCACATATGCTTGTGCTTCCTTACCCACATGGAAACTTAGACACAATGCAGTCCCTTGACTTGCCCAAGGATGCAAAGCTGAGAAACAGCGAAGGGATGACTCAAGCCTGACTTTGGCTCATCCCCAAGCCTGTGGGCCCCACTAGCATCACTGAAGCCTGAGGAAAGGGACAGCTGATTGCTTGTTGGGGCAGGTGTTTATTCCTCAGCTCTCACCTCTCTATTTAAAAGAAGACGAGAAAGACAACAGACGACAGGAGCTAGGAAAGGACTGTTCCCTGGTGAGCCTCTCATTTCCTTGTATCTCTATGTGAAACAAGAGGTGAGGTGAACTGGAAGGAGTGTATCAGCAACCCACAAATCCAAGCCCTAGGGTATAGTGTTGAGCCTGTGTTTTCCTGAACTAACAATGGAATATCCACTGGCTTCTGCTACAAGAGTGGACAGCTGCTCTCTCCTGGAAGTTTCAGAAAGAGCCCTGAAAACAAAATTCTAAGCCAACCAGTTCCCTCCACACCTTTGAAGCCCAAGGCAGGCCAAGCTACCTACATAGTCCTCGCCTGGCCTGTTGGAGCCTGTTCCTGTTGTGCACTCTCCTCTAGAGCCTAAAAAGTCTATTGTATTTATTTATTTATGTATGTATTTATTTATTTATTTATTTTACGTGTGACATATATTTAAGTGAAAAAAAATTGAAGTATTCTCCTACTTGAGTCCAGAACAGACTTTCCTTCTGAGAGGTTCGTATATAAAGGTGTAGCACCAAATAAACACGCTTCTTTCATACAAGCAAGAACAATGCCCCCTAGGCATCATTCTGTATCTTTTTCCTTTTGATGCAGCTTAAGAATTTTGTCCTAAGAGTGTCCATGTTTATGACAGCCTCCAAAGTATCTTTCCATGCCAGGCAGTGATGGTGCACACCTTTAATCTCAGCACTCAGGAGGCAAAGGCAGGTAGAGCTCTGTGAGTTTGAGGCTAGCCTGGTCAACAGAGTGAGTACCAGGACAGCCAAAGCTGCCAAAGAAACTCTGTCTTGAAAAACAAAAAGCAAACTAAAGTATCTTTCCACATGTGCTAAGTGCACATCTCTAGCTAATAACCATCTGCAGAATAACCATTGGGATGTTTCTAAAACTTTCTTGCTAAAACCAGTTTACAATTGGTATGTTGTACCCTTACCTTCACACACATGTAAAGGGTGTCCATAAAAGTCAGTCATAGAGGAGGATTTCATGCTTCATTGAGTACCTGCATTCTAAATGGTTTTCAGCTATGAAATTGCCTGCACAGAGCTTGTAGGAGTGTATCCCCCAGTCAGCAGTCAGGCACTGTTTGCTGTGATGATATTATCGAATCTCTTATCTTTGCAAGTCAGACAAGTAACAATAAACATACAATGTCTTGAAAGATGGGGTGGTTTGATAGGTGTGTGTGTGTGTGTGTGTGTGTGTATGTGCATGTCTGTGTGTAAAAAAACCACTGTGCCGTACTTTTAAAATTAGCATACTTAAAATCCTTCACTGCATACATGCTATACCTCAGTAAACGTGAAAACAAAACAATATGAAGGAAAACATGAAGCTAAGATTTAGGGATGGTAGGATCCCGTTTTTATGGAGGTCTTGAAATGCTTCATTGAAATCTAAAGATGGAATGGAGCTCCCACGCAGGAGCCAAACACGTGGAAGAGGGCTTCAGACACAAGGAAGAACAGTCCAGGGACAGGGAAGGACCCTGACTTATTTGGGGAAGTGAAAACAGCAAGCTATGGGGACTGGCTTCAGAGGAGTTGGGAAGGTTATCAGGGGCCAGATCAAACAAGATGAAGAAACCTCTTGGGCAAGAGGTTTGAGTTATTTTTCTCATTGAAATGGGAAGCCATTGAAGGGGCTGAGCACATGAGAGGCATGATACATTATACTTTTTTTTCTTGTGTCACACAGCTGCTGTATGGAAGTGAATTTTAGGGACCAAGAATGGAAGCCAGAAGTAAAAGACTGCTCTGTGCTTTAAGTACAAACATGGACAGGGGTGATGATAAAAAATGGTTACAAGACTATTGGCTTTCTGCTTGAGTCAAATAGGTGGTGCTGGGCCCCAAAGTGGGTAAGCCTAGGCAGGCTTAAGCTGAGGTCATGGTCTTGTCTTAATCATATTAAGTTGTAGATGTCTAAGAAGTGGGAAACATCAAACTGGAACCAGCTTGGAGAGAATAGTTAGTGAGCTGTGAAATATCTGTCTCCATGCATTTGCTCATAGGTCCAAACCACATCACTCATGCATAGGGATTTATGGGTATTGTCTTTTTGCAGCTATGGAGTCAGAAGCTCTCTATTTCATGGCCAAAGTCCTCTCCCTAGTTTGACTGCCAGCTCTTTAAAGGAAGAGATTAATTAGTTAGCCTCCAGAANCATTGCTTCCCAAAGGGGTAAGTAGCTAAATTGATGGCTCAGGACGGACTTTGCTCCAGGAAGTTCAGAATATCCAGGATGTGAGCTCAGATTAAAGTCCAGTGGGAGACAACCTGGGCCAGCCATTGACAGGAGAGGAGAATGTCCAACCTCTCACTTTGCTACAGCCAGCAGATCAGAGCCACCATTTCTAACATCTAGATGACCAGATCCAGAAGAGTACATCGTTTATGTTATGGGTCTCGTGTCACCTTCACCAATGATTGTCCTCAGACAGCTTCTTCTGTGACAAACCTCCACTGCCACCACACATTAGGCCCACAACCTCATCATCACTTGACTCTTTGTCTGAAAGGAGCAGTTCCTATTTGAAAGGAAAACACATGGGGATGCTAAGACATATCAGTGTTCAGGGGAATAAAATGTTCTTTTCCACTTCTGNTGTGTTTTTTTAAAGATTAATAATTTCCAGTGCTTAGATTAGAAAAGACTATACCTTAGTCTGTTGGCCAAAGTGTAAGCAGTGACACGCCAACATTTAAAAGGCCGATGTTCTTCACCTCTCATCAGAAAACCTCCAGGATTTCTTCTCACCTAAGTAACTGAACAAATCTATACATAAAACATGTCAGCTCCCCAACTGAGCATGGTGGCATTCAGCTGTAATCTTAGCACCAGGGAGGTAGAGGAAGGAGGATTAGAAGTTCAAGGTCATCCTCAGGCTTCATAGAGTATTCCAGTCCAGCCCTTGTTTCCAGAAAGAAAAGGAAAACATGTTTATGGCAGACTTATTTGTCATAGCAAAACTAGGAGCTAATCTAAATGCTATGCACCCCTTTCACCACCACTCCTAAAAAAAAAATACATAGCTAAGTCATTTACAGCACATTGCAACACTTCTTTGAAGCTGCTACGATGAAGTGGAGTTGCAGAGGCTGATTTGTTAAGATGTGCGCGCTATGTTGTTAAGGCCCAGATAAAGTTGTAAACCGGGATAATATGATCCCAGTTTTGGCAAAAATCCAGAGAGAAATATAGAGAGAAATCTGATACACTCATCTTTTCTGCTCAGGGTGGTTTCCACCACCACCACCCCTGCCGTGGGAGGGAGAACCTCAGATGATACAAAAGACTTTCACTTTTTACATAGTATGTGACTATATGATTCACATATTTTCCCTAAAAATATGCTCTTCTTGAAATTCAAAGAAGTCATACATAATAAAAACTTATATCTAAAAAAATTTTTGAAAGGCTTCAGGGCAAAGAGTTAGGAGGGATTATTGCTGCTAATTGTTCAAGAAAAATTCAGCCTCAAAGAACATAGAAAAGTGATCCCCAAGATCTAAGAGAGGATGATTGGGGTCAGAATAGATAAAGGGAGGGAGCAGGAAGCCCTGGCACCAGACCTCAAACTCAATGGATTCTGCATAGTGTGCCTCCAGGAACGTGTTTGCACAAGGAATTAGTAAGAGAACCCATCCTGAGAACTGAGACCAAAATGTGAACAGACTGCAAGACTCTATCAGGATTCTTCAGGACCACTGGTCTCCTGGCACCTATCCTCTGGCTGTCACTAAGAGCATCAGCCTGGTGCCTCTAGGATCCTGCCAAAACAAAGCCCTGCTTGGGTGACTCAGTGGAAGCATCTACCATAAGTATGCACAGGGCAAAGGTCTCAGGAAAGAAATGAAAGCCAAATATGAGACTTAAAATGTATCCTTAGTTCTCGTGACTGACTATTGGGAAGAGAAAGTGAGGTGTGAGAAAGTATGGGGTGCTGGGTGTCACATTGTCCCAAAAGTGAATTCAGTTTGAGAAGATCTACCAGCAGCTACACATTTAAGATGGGTACATACATGTCTACATCACCCAATAAAAATTATTTATAAAATAAAATGTAAAGATGCATATCAGTTTTAAAGTATTGGTATTAGGAGGNCGGATCCTTTGAACAAAATGGACATCACTTATGTATCCTGGAGGATCACAAAATACATCCCAGAATCAGAGGAGGCCATGGCAATGATGCTGCCCATGAGTCACTATTTAAACACCAGGTAGTTATGGGTAGACTGTGTATACAGGTACAGAAAATTCATATCCTGGGAATTTTGGATATATATTTGATGTTGACAGAAAACTTTCCGACAAGATGCACACACAACTAAATGCCATGGTTACCCTGGGTGAGTCATTTTTGCTTTTTGGTTTATTTATTTCTTTGACATTTGATCATTTGCACCACCAACATTTTTAAATTATAACTTTTAAAGGCCTTTCAATTCTCTTGCTTGCTGACAACTCCTTAAAATTCCTTAAAGTAATGACTTTTTCCTTGCAACATTTTCTCTGACCTCTTTCTACAGATTTCCTCCAAATGGTGTGGTCCCAGAATCACTTGGGGAGGTGGTTGTATTCACTCTCAGACCCCTCCTCAGACTTGCTGAAGTGTAGTATCTAGTATCTATGAGTCTGTATTGTTCTTTGCAGCTGGATCAGTTTCAACACAAAGGTGAACATGTCTCTCTCTCTCTCTCTCTCTCTCTCTCTCTCTCTCTCTCTTTCTTTTTTTTTTNTTTTTTAGCACCCTGGCCTCCTTTACCTATTTATCCTGTAGGGGATTGTTTGATTTTATGTTTGTCCCCTCCACTAGAATATAAGCCCCTGGAGGTCACTGGCTGTTTCCAGTTCAACATAGGACCAGTGACATAAGATGTCTAATAAACGTGTTAGATGAATNTGTGAAGGAATGAATCTCAATTATCACAGGGCTCTTGGGTTCCCAAGAATGAGATTTCTGTGGTGGGCCCATTTGCAGACACATAGCTGGACCTGATTCAGGCACATTTGCACCACTCTGAGGAGCTTAAGCTTAGGATCCCAGGCAGCTTTGAGTGGAGATGAGCCAGGCTTGGCCAGACAATAGGGAAAACCCAAACGCTAGTGGAACCAGCTGGAGAAGGAGTGACCCAGTAACCCAGATTATGCAGTTTGTTTTCCATGAGCCGAGAGCTCTTTCCATTAACCTTAAAGGAGCCATGGCATAAATCATAAGCCCTATGGTTCCCAAGATCAAGGACTCCTAAGGCCCAGAAGTTCAAAACCCCCCAGCAGTATAGAAGAGATTTTACAACTATGCAGTGCAGTACCAGCCAAGACTTGGATTCAACTTGCTNGGGTGTTTGTTGTGGTTGGGAGTTGTCACTCCTGTGAGCCTCAGCGGCTGCATCTGTAAAAGAAGGAAAACAATAACACCTAGCTCAAAGAGTCTGTGTGTCAGGTAAAACAATCCATTCAGTAACTACGCGGGACCTTCTTGTGTGTCACAGCGCTGTTTGGCGTGGTAGAAAGATCTGTCCTCTGGGTGCTAATTCACAGAAAGTAGAGTCCAGGGTACAAACCATTGCTCCAGCTGGCCGAAGGAGGCTCTGGATTTGGGTGGTAAGACCCCTCAAAAAGGCAGCAAGAGCACATGAATAGTAGATGTCCCACACATGAGGCCCTGTCATTTGCAGCTGCATTCTGCACAGGTCACTGTGGCAGGGCACAGTGGCAGTTCCTCTCAAGGTCTTGAAGCCCAGAGAAACAGGAGCTGTGTAAACAAAGATCCGTGGGAGGACAGGACTGGATGCCAAAATGTGTGCCCCCAACCACAGTGTGGGCTCAGCAGAATCCACTGGCTCTCTGTTTCTTGGAAATAAGTAACTCTCTTTGGCCAAGAGAAAACAAACTTAAGCAGGAAAGTGCTTCATGATTCAGTGGGCAACATGGGGCCCTTGAGTGGGTCAGAATATATAAGCAGTGGCTTTCCTTTCCACGTATCCTGAGCATATGGAAGAAGCCAGGTTTCCTGAAAGTGAATGTGGCTTCTGGTGTGTGTGTGTGTGTGTGTGTGTGTGTGTGTGTGTGTGTGTGTGTGTGTGTGTGTGTATGCACACGTGCATGTGGTGTGTGTTGTTGTGGAATAATTTTTTGTACACTGTGAAGAAGTATCACTCTGGTTGGTTTAATAAAGAGCTGAATGGCTAATAGCTAGGCAGGATTTCCAGGCACAGAGGATGTTGGGAAGCAAAGGGGCAGAGTTGCGAGCAGACACAGAGGGAGCAAGACATGCTAGAGGACAGGTAAAAGTCACAAGCCATGTGGCAACATGTAGGTTGATAGATATGGGTTAATTTAAGTTATAAGAGCTAGTTAGGAACAAGCCTAAGCTATCAACTGAGTTGTTTTTTGTTTTTTTTTTAATAATAAGTCCTCTTATCATGATTTGGGAGTTTTGATGGTGGGACAGAAAAAGAATGCCTACAGTGTGTGTGTGTGTGTGTGTGTGTGTGTGTGTGTGTGTGTGTGTGTGTGTGGTGTTTACACCCAGATCCCTGATATCTGTGCATGTTTACATGTTCCTCTATATGTTTGTGTATGCATGTACACATGAGTTCATATGTGTATGTATGTCCCCTGTGCAAATTTGGGACTATGTGTCTGTGTGGATGGCTGAAGATATGGGTTTCTAAGTGCATTCCTCAGAGGAAGGGAGATTTGTGTTCTTTTATTTGTGTATGTCAGTGTAAGTGTGCTTGGGTAACTTGGCACCCCTGCTTGGTGAGCAGGAGAGGAGATGGGAAGTAGATACAGTAAGGAGAAGCCCTGATCCAGGAAAGGAAAAGAACCTTCCTGAAGAGAGAAAAAAGGAGGCAGGTGTTAAGCAGAGATATTGCAAGTTCCTATCAGGAATTGGCAAGGAAATNTACCAAGAGNGGTTGGCTTTGACCTTCAGAAATGACTTCTCCAGGCCATTCTGACCTCAGGGAATCAGACAGGCTCTGTGGACATATTCAGATCCACCAAGACCTCAGGGGTTCTGCTGCAGCCATACTCAGTGAGCTGGCCCACCAACTCCTGCACATGGGGATGAACAGTAAGGGGAAAAACATAAAGGGGACTTATGAACACTTGACAGCTCCTGACTGGGGNATTCAGACCTCCAAGGGATGCCCCTAAAGAAAAGTGAGAATCCGTAAGACACCCCCAGGCAGACCAACAGTTCCTTCTCAGCAAGGAAAGCTTTGTGGATGATGCTATGCATCTGTCTGTTGGTACCCTCCCACCCACCCCAGGGAGCCAGGCCCAGACTTGACAGAAGAGAATGATGTATTCACACACAGGAATGAAACCCTGGCTGGAGGAGCCAGCCTTGTGAAGGAAACAAGGCTACCTGAACAGACTGCCTCTTGAGAACAATGGCATGAGATTGTCTGAGAATGGTAACAAGGCAGCCAATGGCCAGCACCAAGAGGACAAGGGCATGAGAAAGAACATTAACCAAGGCACTGTGCAGATTCCACAGGATAATCCTCTCCAGGGAAATGGCTTCCAAGGTCCACACAAATTAGATCAAAGAATATTTTATTTCCACTTCAATAGTAGCAATTGTCCTGAGCTTGTCTCCCAAGCTGGGATAGCCTGGCAAAACAGTTCATAAGGACAGTACCCTGGACACCAGTTGCTTGTCTTAAGGACAGAGCAGTCCTGTGCTGTGATCTCTATTTCCTGTGCTACTTTCTTCTGAGACCTTCTGAGCCTGAGGGGACACGGCCCCCCAACCAATCCCACCCCAGCACACAAACAGAGCGTCCAAAGGCAGAGGTGTCGCAGTCTTTAGCCCTCACATTCCAACATCGACAGAGAACACCACATCTTAAGACAAGGGCTGCCAGATCCCATCTGGGAGTTTGTTGTGAGATTCTCCATTGGTGGGAAAGGCACAGCAGAGGCTTGACCTTCAAGGTGCTTTGTGATGTGTTTCTCATCTAGTGATATGAGGTGAGTGTACAGGCTCTGCCACCTTCACAAGCCCCCTTGGGTCACACGTGTGGGAAGCCCACTGATACAGCCTGAGATGGTCCCTCCCCTGTTATTTCAACCCTCCCTATGGTCCTTTGTCCCATTCCCAATGGCAAAACCATTTCCTCCTGACTGGCAAATGTTTCAGGACCCTGGAAAGCCCTATGTGTGCCTGTCTGTGATCCGGAGCTGAAATCAAACTGGAACTCAAGCCTTGGCAGTAAATGGCCTCGAGCTTCTATTATCCCTGAGTGTGAGCCTTTCCAGAGACCGCCTTTAGAGAGAGGCAGAAGCTGGGGACATGGTCACTTTACTCTCACTGAATACCAATTACTGTCATCAGGAAGAAAGAGAGAGAGGGAGACTGCTGTGCCCTGGCACTGAGACCAGCAAAGGGTAGTAAGCATGAATTATGCATCACGCAGGCAACAGAGATAAGAGCGGAATGGGGAAAATCATAACCCTATTAATAATGGAAGTGCAGTTTGTAAACTCTCCACCAGGAATAATTTGCATTGCAATATAAACAGGGAGTATAATACAGAGCAGCCGGCAACGGTGCTTCAGTAAAATGTAAAAGGCACCATTTCAAACATTAAAAGTCATGATTAAATTATAAGAATTTGCTCAGCAGGATGTACAAGGAGAGGGGTGTGTATTCCGACTCTATCTGAGCCCAGGGTCAGCCCTCTTCCACATGGCTGTCAGGAGCATGAACCAAAAACATGGTTTCTTGAAACCTTAATAGTTATGCCCATTCATTTCTGGTTCTGAGTGCTCCCTGTGTGGAGCATTCTAAGCATCTACATGCAACCACTCATTTGACTCACGAAGCAACTGTAAGAGGGTGTTTGAACACCCCATTAAATAAAAGAGAAGATGAGGGGGCAAAAAGGCTAACAGGCCTGCCTCAGGCTTGCAACTGGTAAGGCAGAAGTGTTGAGTCCAAACCCGAACAATCGAATCACAGAGCTTCCATCCTGAGCTTCCATCTGGGCTCTACCACCTCCTCATCAGCTACTCAGCACTTTCCTCTCCACATCTCTCAAAGAGGGCAGTGGATGGAAAGCTGGAGACAATGGTTTCAAATAATTTGATAACACATTAAAACTGTGATTAAATGCCCATCAATTTATCCTGTGTTTGTAGGAATCTCTTCTGGGGGGAAAACGACCATTACATATCTGATAGCTACTAAAGCATGCCATTGGTTTAGATATTGATAAATAAAATATTTGCATATAGGAATGGCTTTTATTACCGTATTACCNTGGAGAGGCAGGTAGTGAAACAACCCCAATGTAGGGAATACTCACCAAATAGTTAAATAGGCAGTGGTGAAATTGTCTCAGCTGCCAACACAGGGCAGTAAGTAAGGAGTTTGTCATAACATGGAAAATTCACTTAGTCCTGGAGATAAGCAAGATATGGAAAAAGAGACTCATGGTGAACCTCCTGGGTAAAGCAGTGTGACAAATACCCCTGGGTATGCACCTCTCAGGATACAAATGTTCATTTCCCTGTGTCTAATGCATGGGTGTTCCTCTCCCACCTTCTTCATTTTGCCAGTATGGGTTACTTTTGAATAGAAAAATTGTATGAAAACACATACACATATGTATGGATTGAATGATGGACCAGGGCCTCAACTGTGGTACTTAATGACTATAAATTTGAAAGAGCCATCATTGTCTCAGTTATAGGCAATAATAGACACCAAATAGAGTGGAAAATCCCTCTTCATTTCCAACTTGCCATCCCATCTGTGGTTTCCACCAGCCCGGGAGGGCCCCATCATTCTCATGAGCCTATCTCTTGCTAGGTTGTCCACACTGAGGTGCCTGGAGCAAAGCATTAGGACATTCTTCCTCACAGTGAGCCGCATCCCATGTGTTGTGTATTTTTCTGTCTCAGTGTTAGCCAATGAGAAATCACCTGTAGTCATTTGTCTGTAGAGCCAGAACCTGGCTTGACTTATTCCAAGGAAAATAAAGTGAAGAGAGTTTTCCAAATGTTGGAGCTAATGATAAAGTTGATAAGGCTCAGGCCTGACTGACTGTCCTAGCTCTGTACTGGCCACCTAACTGTGATCTATCTCGGGGAGTCACCAGACTCTCTCTGCACATCATTGTTACCTCGCCCGCAAAATAAGAATGTCTCACTGGCGCCCAGCAGGGTTCTTCTTCTGCCTGTAGACTGTATGAACACAAGCTCTGATGGAACTGAGATAAATGGGAACATGGAAATAGATAAAGAGTGTTAAGGTGCATGACAAACTCAGGCCCATCTGTTGGGACAACAGGAGAAATAGTGAGAGGTTCAGCCTAGCACAAAATAGTCAATGATATGAGACNGGTGAGCTGTGAGCAGGTGTCCATGCTCCTGGCCTCCAGATTGCCCCATCTGGACTCTGTCACAGATGGCTGCTGGGCCATCCAATAGCACGTGAGATGAGCCGTAGGGAGGGAAGTTCTAGTAGCAAGTGCATCAGGCCTCTTCCTGGCAGATGGGGGAAACAGGAAAATCGAGCAGATTCTCTGAAACAAAGTGGCATCCAAGAAACAAGATGTCACCGGACTGAGCACCTGAAGAACTTTGAGCTACCAGGGAGCTCAGAGACTCTGAACCAAGATGAGGAGAAAGCCAGCAGCCAGCTGCACTACACTGTTCTCAGCACATTATTAACATTCCAGAAAGGAGAGGCAGAAATTAATTTCACCCTGGCTTTCACCCCCCCACACACACACTTAGCTCTCTCTCCTTCCTGCACAGTCCCCAACCAGTCCAGTTTAGGGACTGAGACTTGGGGGATGACAAATGACCGAGTGGTCCAGAGGTGGGCACATTCCATCCCTCCCTCACAGGGCTAGACCCAAATGCCAGGCACAGTAGCAGACATCAAGTAAATGCCTGTCAGCTCCTAAACACAAACATCCTCTTAGGTCTGCTTGCCTGAGCCCCACTTACTTGACAGAGCTTTTCCTGCCGTCTCTAACTCTTATCTGTTGAATATCCATCCCACCCTTTATTATTCTTTGTTCCAAATCCTAGACAGGTACAGGAAAAGGTAAGGGACACACTAAAAGCTTGTCTCATTATTTAATTTCATTCAAATATCATCTTCACTGGCTACCTTAGAATTAAAGAACTTCACACCTGAATTGGAGAGAAGAAAATTTCATGAGTCGTACAGAGNGGGTGAGAAGTGAGGGAAACCTATTGATCATCCATTATCCTCTAAATACTGTGNGTTGCATATACTGTTTCGTTTATCCATGACAANTTCATGAAGTATNATTCTCCTCATGTGACACATGAAGAAGCTGAGAATCATGGAACTGACGTCATTCATCAGNCATTGGTTTCTTTCTTTCTGNTCAGTGATGAAGAGGCTGGGGTAAGCCTAGTGTCTTGCTACTCAAAGTNTGGTCCATGAGCACCGGCATCCTATGGAAGTTTGTTCAAAATGCAGAATCTCAGGTCCCACTGAAGACANACTGATTCAGAATCATCGTTTTTAAGAAGTCCTTNGNTTATTTGTGGTCTGAGATGTTCTGCTCGGGAGCGGAGGCTCTCTGTCTTCAAAGTACATCAGGTTTGCCTGNAAGTGAGCATTTCTGACTCTTTAGNCNAATGTTAGGAGCCCAAGAACTTGCACTTGAAGTATCTCTAGNCTAGGAACATCTCAAAGACCTTGAAGTATTTACGTTCTCTTATATTTAGTGGGCATCTGTTGAGGACTGGCTGANCTTCTTTCTGTGATTGATGAGCCCTTGTGGATACAAACCTAAGAAGGAATCATATTACAGTGGGGCGGGGTACATGTGACAGCAATGGAGTCTAAACCATAGCTGCAGGGGACTCTAATGCCACTGATGCACTGAGAAGAGGGGGCAGGTAAGGTGAGTCAGGGGCTGAGCAGAGAANNTAANTTGTTATAGAGATGTCGGCTACAGACCTTTTTCTTGATGGCTCATGAGGAGGCGGCGCTGTTTTACCCACNAGGCACCTCAGACCCAGTGCTTAAAGCTTATTTAAGATCATCCCAAAATATTATGTCTTTTAAATATATGGGCTCAGGAGATTTTCAGAAAACAAATGTACAGTGGGAATAAATGTGGTCATTAAGTATCTGCAAAAAGTGCATATGGAGGCTATTGAGTGTAACTCTACATGATGCATAAGTAATTAGAGGTGTGAGTGTATTGTAAAACACTTTTGATGACGTAGGACTGGACCTTCAAAAGTTAGAGACATACTGCCTACAAATCTAAAAGTGTCCTGAGAGGTNTTGGCCCCAGNAGGGCAGGACAGCAGTCAGTATATCCTCAGCTCTTACCCTGTAAGGACAGCCCTGCTTTTCACTGCCTCNGNCTATGAAAGTTTCCCCTCTGATGGGGTCCCTGGGGTCCACCATGACAGGACACCCTGGGGGCCTTTCTTCCAGCTGACTTTAACTTTTCCTCCTGGTTTTGGCCTGCTGTTCTGATGACTAATGCCGTTTGTCAGTCACCAGCCAGGGGTCACTAGGAACGTTTGCCCAGGTGCTTGTCACAAACCAGGTATGGCCATAGGTGCTGACACCTTGTCACATCGTCACCACAACCTGATCTTATTGCCCTTTACATGTTGCTGCCCAAAGACACATCAGGAGACATTGGTGGCTGAGAAGGGACTGGTCCCTAGAGGTCAGATTCACTTCCTGTACATCAGCAGGGAGGCTATCCCAGAAAAGCAGGCAGTGGGGGGTTGGGCGTCTGTAGAACCTAAAATCATGGGTATTGTGACAATGAGGGTGACTGAGACATGAGAAAAGGCCAGGGAACAGCACTGTCCCAGAAGGAGCCCGGAGTTACACGGACAGCCCCCTTTCGGAAATCAGCTATAAGGAAACAGTGGAGTACACAGTCCAAAATGAATGGGATTTTGAAAATTAGCGATGCCATCATTTAAGTATCTAAGCCTCTGTCACATCAAGTGGAAAAATGGAGAGAAGAGTAACTTCTAGAACTTTCCACAAATATTAAAGGAAATAAAGAATAAAAATTCTTTGTGCAGATTTGTTCCAAAGTAAAGATTCAATCAATAGTGACTGTTAACGCAGCTTTTGTTTTATTTTAATTTTTGTACATTTATTTATTTCATGTATGTGATATGTTCNGGTGCACATATGGGTCACAGGATGCACATGAAGGTGAGAAGACAGCTTGCTGGAGTTGATTCTCTCTTCTACCACTTAGGTTCTGGGGATTGAACTCAGGTCATTAGGCTTGGCAGTCAGCACCCCTACCCACACAGCCTCATTGCTCATTATAGCCAAAGATAATATACTGTTACACAAATAAAAATGTCCCCCAAAATATGAATTTGTATAGCCATCTGAAGCTGGTTTCTTTCCAAAAAGATTTTTTTCTGATAAGAAGGTAAAACTTACAGTTTAATTCATAATTATAGGTATGTCTGCTTCCATATAAAATATGTGTATTTTCTTACACAAACCTCAGGTTTGTAAAAAGCCAATCTGTGATCAAGCTCACTATTGGAGATGGGAAAAATCTGAAGTTTTGGTTTGTTTTGTTCATTTTGCTATGCAGCCCAGGCTGGCCTTGAATTCACAATCTTCCTGCCTTGGCCTCCTGAGTTCTGGAAGCATAGGCATATGCCTCGCTTAATAGGAAGATCTTGATGGAATATAGGAGAAGCCCAGGAGCTAGGCAGAACTAGGGTAAGTAGGGATGTTCCCTACTAAAGAATATCTTCTAGTTGTCTAGTAGTGTGTGTGTGTGTGTGTGTGTGTGTGTATAGGTGTGTGTGTGTGTGTCTGTGCGTGTCTTGTGTGTCTATGTGTCTTGTGTAACTGTGTGTGTCTGTCTGTGTGTGCCTGTGTCCATGTATGTGTGTGTGTGTGTGTTGTGTGTCTGTGTGTGTTGAGTGACTGTGTGTGTCTGTATATGTGTGTCTGTGTGTCTCTCTGTGTGTATATGTCTGTGTGTGTGTGTGTGTGTCTGTGTGTCTGTGTGTGTGTATTCCCTGTTTCACATTTTCCAGACTTTTCTCTACCATCTGTGGATTGTACAAAATGCAGATTCAAAATCCAGATGTTCAGTCTGAGCCTCCTGGGAGGCAGGAAGGCAGATGTCCTCAACTCTGAAAGAAGTAAACCTAGCCCAAGACTCATGAACAGTGGAGGAAGAATTTGATCATTTCAAGAATTGGGAGCTTATCTTGTTCTGCTTCAAAAGCCTGACTTGGGGCCTTCACNTAGAAGGTCTAACAAACGGTTATTGAATGAGTAATGAGTCAGTCACTAAAGCACTCCATCTATTCTATCAACTTGCCCAGAATATGAGTCCCCCAAAGAACCAAGGGCACCTTGTACTAATGGAATAGATGTGTGATAAACACAAAGGTTTACTGATATTAATGACAAAGGAAGCTCCTCCTTTTCCAGAAAGACTGCCTTTCTTAACCAAGTTCACGGACACTCAGAAGCCAGGAAGCCACTTGGCAGGGCTCCTGCCTGTTCGGACTCCAGGATTCTGCCAATCCATGGCTGGACTGTAAGAGTACAGCAGCATGACAGTGTAGTCACATCTCACCTGATCTGTGAACCCGGGAAAGAGATAACAAAACCAGGGCCATAACTGTGACTACCTATCAAGTCTGAACGATTCTCCAACTGAACCAGACACAATAGCATGAGTTCCATCTTCTTGACTAAGGGCCTAAATGACCCATTTCAGCTCCTTCAGGTACTCAGTGGTGCTGATGACCATGCACATTGGGTGTCTGACTCCACTTTGAGGGCAAGAAAAGATGATAACTTTCCTCCTCCTTCATCTTCTCAACACAAGCATGAGCAGATCTCAACTGAACAGAGAACCCAACTAAACTTAGTGCGTGCATATAAACTCCACACACACAGGGGTTAAAGGCATGAAAGATTTTTCTCATAGGTTGTAGCACCTCTGATCCACCAGCTGGAATGCCTGGACCAGNTCAGCTTGTTTATGCACAAATGCAAAGCCATTAGGAAACCCCAGCTCTAACAATTTTGATTTTGTCCTCAGTATCCATGTTCCATAACACTCTCCATTTCTTANTCAGAATTTCAAAACTGTGCAACAAATGTAACTTACAGAGAAGATAGGAAAAATAATAATGGCAATGCCAAGAAGGGAAACAGGGAGAAAGACAATATTTTTCAAATATTTTCCCAACTGTCATTTTAATAATAGCCTAACAACAAAGTATGCTAATTTTTCTCCACAGATACCTGTGAATGCAAATGTAAGACAAATAGTAATTATTGTCTCAGTGTGAAAATCAAGCAATGGGTATTAATCTGTGTCAGCCCTGAGATTATGCACATTCAAAATCATGACCTGAGCTCAGAAGCAACAGTGGCTGTCAAAAAGAAAGGATGACAAGAGGGGGATTCTGAGGTTTGCAGAGTCCACATAGCCATCCTAAAAGGATCTGCCCCAGCTTCACAAAACATATGCACAAACCACACAGGCTTTAGGAAACACAATCAACTCTTTTTATGTGTATGTATATATTATGTTCTCTGTGTGTGCGGATGCGTGTGGAGGACAGAAGTCCACACCAGGTTCTTCTGCTATGTCTCTTCACATTATTTTTTGGTCCAAGTTCTTTCACTGAACCCGGAGCAGACAGACTCAGCCTGACTGGCTGGTCAATGAGCTCCAGGGATCTTCCCATCTCCACCTCTGCAGTGCCGGAATTTCAAATACTCCAGTCCTCAAGCTTGCATGGCAAGCTCTTAACCAACTAAGGCATCTTCCCAGCTCAAAACTAAAATCACCCCTAATGATATCTTCGTTTTGAAGCCAGGTGTCAAGACTAGCAGGTATGACTGAACTCCAGACCCCAGAGACCCTAGATCTTTGGCTGGTTAAAACAGAACATGCCTTCTAGAACATTCCATGAACTTTCTGAAGTCATCCTTCNTGAATCCACCAGGAATGTTCTTCTACTTCAAATTGCAAGCTGTCATCTCACTACCAATTCATAGCNCAAGAAAAGGAGAAGAGATCCAAGAGGGATATGAAGTTGTAACCAGGCAGACAAAGTCATAGAAGGAAGCCTAGAAGCTGTGCTTTTAGAGGCCATAAAGTTTCAGAAAGTATTTCTACAAAGGGGGGCAAGAGGAACTATCTCAGATATCCAGAATGGATCATGTGTGTCATACTCAACAAAATGTGAACAAAAGATCTCACACAGCAAAAAAGACCATAGTCAATACATAAAGGAAGATGGGACTCCATACATAGCCATGTTTCCAATATGGTAGGCACTGCCTATATGTGGGTATTTAACATTCAATTAAAATAGGATAAAATTAAAGACTCAGTTCCTAGGTCCAAAGCCACATTTCCAGGACTCAGGAGCCACCTGTGGCATATTAGACAGTAAACAGGGGACATATCCATAATCTTAGTTCTGTGGGACAGTTCTGAACAAGAACCTGCCAACATGAACTCCAAGTATTGGGTGCCTTTCCTTTACCCATCCTGTCCCACTTACAGCTTGTATTGGGGACAGTAAAGGAGACAGGCTTGTGTAGGGTACAGTAAGGGATCCTTGCCCTCTAGTTCTGATCTAACTCAGCAGCTGGGGGGACAAAGCAGGACATTCCAGGACAGCAGAGATGTGTTGACAGAGGCCTGTGTTACTCTGACTTCCTCCCTCCTGGTCATTGTAATTCAGTGAAACCCCTCCACTGAAAGTCAGAGCTCTTGTAAGGCATTCTCCATGAACTGATTGCATCTGGGGTCTAATAACTCGTCCCCTCATTAGAGCCTTCAGGTTGAGGGCAGATAAAAGTTCTTTACGGGACACTTGAGGTACTATACCACCCCTTTTTGGAATT
>LZPO01028702.1:14072-24655 GCA_001675575.1 Neotoma lepida | reverse complement strand
AGTAAGAGCCCTACCAGTTACCAGCCACAGGGTAGAGTAATGCTCAACACATTACCACAGTGTCAAAAATAAAGAAGGCAGGTGCTAAAAGAACCGGATGTCAAAAGCACGGGGGTGGAGTTGTTACGTGGGAACTGAAGGGATGGAAAAAAGCTTCACCGGTGAGTCCCACCTTCTGCAGGTAGACTTAGTGGGGTGAAAGACGTGAAACTGGTGGAAAAGTCAGCAACCTCCAAGCTCTGGAAGTCTTTGATCGCAGGCCAGGTTCTAAATAAGGAGCTCGCTGACCTACCGGCTGTCAGGTAATTTTAGCCATGAGTTTATTTATAACACTTTTGTTTTAGCCATTTCTAGGGGAGGAAGCCATCTCTGCATCTTCTTGTGATTTCTGTGATGTGTTTTGGAGAAAATAGCTCCAATGTATTTCACACCTATAATTTCATTGCTTGGAAAGGACTCCAGGCTTTGGCAGACACGGTGCTGAGATCTGTGCCAAGCCAATGACCTCCCAGGTCCTCACTCTGCACAGCCCTGCTCAAGAAGAAGAGCCACTGCATACATGTCTCTCACACAGATAGAGTTGAATTTTTACCCTACTTTTGGCTGGTGTGCTCCCAGGACAGCGGATATTCCCCAGCATGCACTGGGGTTTTGAAGCCCTTCTCCACTTCCTTTCTGTAACAGCATACTCTCTCTCTGTTTAGATCTAGTCTAGAATCCATTCTTGTCAAAAGTGCACACAGTTGTACTGTAGTCCCAGTGACTTGAAAGGCTAAGGTAGGGGCCGGGATCACAGAACAAGATACTATCTTTTAAAAGTATCCTAGCCTTTTCTTTTCTATAAAGTCATTTCTTTCTACCCAGGACTTCAACCATCTCTGCCTGCCTCCTAATGCTGATTGATTTCTGCTTCTACACTCCCTCATGCATTCTCAATATTTCATCCATCGTCAGATGGGAGCAGACTGATATTCTCTTTTTATTAATGACAGTGCAATTTGTTTAACTTTGAAGGATATTCCTTTTATTTTATTTATAATTTTAAGCTAATAATAGGTTCAGAACACCCATCAATGTCTATCATGAGAACATAGGCAATGCAGATGGAACATGGCCCTAGGCTTCTGTCCCTGACATGCTCACTTTCTGTGTTTCTATTTTGAGGCATGTCTTTGGCATGAACAGAGATGGCTCTGTCTGCCTATGCCAAGGCAACTATACTGCAAGCAATTGCTGCTGAACCAAGTGGACTGGTAGGAACACTCTGAGCCTTCTGGAACCTCAGCAAATTTCCATGTCCTCAGGCCTGTCAGTCCCCTGGGACCCAGGAAACACTTTCCCTCATGATCACCTTGACCATCTGCATATTACATCCTAAAATTATCCCGCCTAACAACAACAGCAAATTATCTTTCTGAGATAGGATATAGTTATGGAGTCAAGGCTGGCCTGAAACTCATGACCCTCCTGCCTTCGCCTCCCAAGCACTGGGAATACGAGTGTGGACTTCCATGTCCAGCTCAAATACTCCACCTTTAATGCACATGGCCATCCCCGCTAACCACAGCCTCTCTTGTCTCGGCTTCCATTGTCATGAAGTCCCCTGAACCCCACTGGGAACTCAGCTTGAGGATCTGGGTATTTTCTTCACCTCCCCACTTCTGCGAACTTCTTTCCACAGCTGTTTCAATGATGCTCTCGCCCTGGCCACCTGTTCCCCTGCTTTTTGTCTTTCTGTCACACAGGCAGATAGGCCAAATTCACTTTCACTTCTGCATGCTGGAGCTTTGAGATCTAAATTTCGTTGAACAAGAAGGACTACCCTCCCAGTGGCAGGAGTTTCTAGAGATAAGTAAAAAAATTTCCCGTGAGTGTCTTTTTCTGATACAAATCAACAAATCCATAGTCTGCACCCAACCTCTAATCTCCTGATGCCAGGCAGACTAGCGGGCATGGCTCACACCAGATCATCTTTAAACCTGATCACTTGAGATTGCTTAGCATCCTCCAGGGAGGGAATCATGATAAAGGCCAGATTCATACTTTCCTCCCTTCCCTCAGTCTGAGGCCTCCACAATGTACAATGCTCTTCTCTGCCAGTAGCAAGTCATTCTTTCAAAGGCAGTCACTTCCTGGTCTGCTATCCTCACCATACAGCCATATTTAAAAACACCATCCCTCGACATGAAGCTTTCTTACAACTCAAATGAAGCTGTTTGGAAATTTTCTAAAGGAAACCACGAAACAGTACTCATCGCTTTATTCATGAATTCATGATGATTAAGCATTAGCCATTAACCCTGGCTGGCTGCAGACCCCAGTCACTTCTGAAGATACTCCTGTCTTTCCTACCTTTCCCATGCACCTCACTTCCATGCCCTGCTGCCACATCTTCCACTTGATGAGGAAAAGAGAAAGTACCCGAGTTGAAATTCTTCCCTTCAGCAAGTAGTCTGCTCATGCTTACACTGCCATTTCCACCCTCCTACATGCATAGAGAAGCTGCTTTGTGTCTGGACAGAGTCTGGCCTTCCACTAGAAGCTCACCAGATCTTCTTCACCATCCATGAAATCACAGTGAGGCAGTTCTTTCTTTTTCATGCTTCACTGTAACTGGGCCTTCTATTCAGTACAGCATGCTTAAGCAATGCTCCTCAGGACATCACCCTGAAGCAATGTCTCTCAGCCTCTGGTCATGTTGACTATCTGAGGTGAGTCACCAGCATGCTTTCAATGCATCTGAAACCCTCAGATATGCATCCCTGAGAGACAAAGACTTCGGGGAAATGTGACCAAAATGACTTAGCACAAGTAAACAACTTACCATACATCCTTTAGTGTGGTCAAGTATACAAATGGGATTCTGTTGTTTATGATTACCTTGCAGTTCCTCCTGTAGTTGGTTGGCATCAGAGATAAACATAAAATGAAACAGAAACATAAAACAGCTGTAGGGTGGTGAATGAAAAGTGGAAATCACTGTCTAAGCTTTAGAGCAGATTGACTGTCACAGGAACATCAAGTCAGGAGTGAGAATACTTTTCTAGATTCCGACAGTAGACCACAGGTTTGGGATGTGCCAGACCAGCCAGTATGTCCCCTGACCTAGACATTCCAATAGATGTAAAAAAAAATTTTATCAGTGACCTAATTTGGAATTTTGTCTTTTGAGCTTAGGCCTGAACCCAGTGCTTTGTCCTTGATAGGCACGTGATCTATCACTGTGCTAAATTCTCAACCCCAGAACCCTACAGTTTTACAGGTCTGAAATCTCCACATATCTACAGAGACAACTCCATGGGTCGAAGCACCTAATTCCNTGAGTCTGAGCACCCAATCACATGGGTCTAAGCACCCAATTCCAGCGGACTTCCAGGTGATGTCTTTGCCTCAGTCTGATTTGTCTCACCCAAATGTTCAGCTGCCCATAGTTCCTCAGCCCTCCTGTCATAAAAATCTCAGTTCTTCTTCAGCTAGATGGAGACCTTGCTTAGGTTTGACACTAAGCCTGTGTTCCTCATTTACAGATCTATCCTGCACCACGACAAAATTGTCTTCCCTTTTATTTTAACTTACTGTGTGATTTCTTGGTTTACACTATTAGATTCCAATATATTTCACACGGTGGAAGTAGGCTGAATGACTGACAGCCCTGAATTCCCAGATCCTGTGAATNGTACCTTATGTGGGAAGAAGGTCTCTGCAGAAAGGAAATAAGCCTCTTGGGATGGGATGTTCTCCTGTACTATTTGGGTGAACCGAAAGTAAGCATAAGGGAAAAGATGGCAGCAGGATCAGAGTGCTGCAGTGAGACTTGACAGTAGAAAGAAGGGCTGGACCGATCTGAGCCAAAGACAGGGACCACGAGCCTTCCCAGAGTCTGGAAAGGAAAGAACAGGAAACCTCAGACCCATGAAATTAAGTAAGCCCTGCAGATGTATGGAGACTTCAGGCCTGCAAAACTGCAGAATAAATCTTAGTTTCTTTCAGCCACTAGGTTTGTAACAATTTATTAACATAGTGAGAGGGAACTAATATCTTTATAATATATTTAAATCTCTGGCCCTCCTGGTTCTTTTCATAATTTATTTAAGAAGCTTGGTCATCCACCCAAACAAAGTTTCCTGGGTTTTGANGGAGCTGACTGCATCTTCATGGCTGTGTTTAACTTGTTCTTCAATTAAAGCAAATCCTTTATTTTGATTTTTAGATCCAAAGTCCTCATTAAAGAAGTTCAATCTGAGGGAGGAAATACTTCTCAGATGGGCTGTGACATTCCTATGGCATCAATTCAGGAGATGTCTGTCTCTCTGCTTTCATGACTAGACATTGATTGTTTCATCCAATGTCACTTGATGGATCCCTGATGATGGCCTCATCAACATGCAGTGGACATATTGATGAGTGACATTGACAACAAATATTTAGTCTCTCTTTTATTAAGGAAGGAAAAGGGATTGTACTTTTCATCACTTTATCTCTTCTGAAGTTATTGGCTAAATTTAATCCATATAAAGAATACTTTCCAATCAAATATTTGCTAAACCTGAGGCACAGTATGAACAGGAAAGGTAAATATTTGATTTTTACACCAGTTTTCATACAAAATTAATTCATCTTCTGTAGTTATCATTCTCTTTGCTCTTACTTGCTTTCTCTGCCATCAGCCTTNCCTACAGGTTCTGATAGGTGCCATTGCTTATCCAGCACATCTTCTGGGAGTTCAGTTTATTCCTGAGCCTGGGGGTCCTGGTCCATTTGGACATTTTCTTTCCTCATGAAAGGCAGCTCAGAGTTTCACGTTTATACAATGGCTCGCCCTGAGCTCCTGTCTATGGGTTGCTCCAGGCCACAGCTTGAGTTGGCATGTAGCAGTGGTTCATAGGCTGAGCCGGGCTTCATCTCTCAGCTAGTGTGTACCCGGAAGACATCCTCCCAAGCTCAGCATCCTGGAATGATACATTGACAGCTTGAAATCAGCCAAAAGCATTACAGATCTGAGCATCTTTCTCCTGGGACTCAACACTTACCACACACCTCTGTGGTTTCCCACAGCCCAGCATCAGTGTGGATTCTCAGACTGTCTCTGATTTTTCCTTTTGGGAGAGGGATAGCTTCTGGGAATTTCTTGATTATTTAAGATTAACTTTGCTTTTGTGTTTGAGCATAAAACTAATTCAAATTATATTCACATTTGTACAGAAAGGGTTTTTGGTGTGCCCAATGGTGAGAAACACCTGTTTTGACAGAGTATGGGGTACGAAACAAGTGACTGATAGGTGAGGAATCTGAGAATAACTGAGGCTCTGCCTCTGCTTCCTCTGAAGTGTTTCCCATGGTGCCCAGACCCAGTGGCCTTCATTGAGATGTTTGGAAAGTCTTGGGGCTGCGGGTGTAACCTGGGGGTAGAGCCCATGAGAGGCTCAAGTTCATCCTCTATCATAGAAAGAAAGACGTATACAGCAATAGTACTAAGGAATGTTCTGGGCCACAGAGCCTAGGATCCAACACCAAAATAGGAGAACTTGTAAGAGTCAGGGCAGCTCCTTAGATAGGTAAGTCTCCATACAACTTAAATTATGCTAAAGTAATTCTGACATGTAAAGTATTTGGCCAACCTTAGCTCACCTTTTGCAATAAATAGCCCACAAATAAAAATAAAACGGTTATTTTTTCCCCCAAGGGAATTATAAAAGTAAAATAGGAAAATGTTTTAATATACCTTTATGCCAAACCAAAGCTTAAGACTTCAGAACCAGAAGTTACACAGAAGATGACTTGGGGGGTTTATAGATAGCATGAAAACGTCAAAGTTTTCTATGAACACAATTAAGACAAGTGATCAAATTTAAAATATCTGTGATACTGTGTGGAGTTTAAATTTTGATAAAATGATTCTAAACTTGGTCAATGACACTTGAGAAAGCTATGACACAGGGCTTGAGCCAGTGCACGTCAGCGTGCACCAGGAAGCTGCCACAGGCTCCTCAGCACAGAAGCAGATTAGCACCACATGAACAGGTGGAGCCGAAGAATGTGCTGACGGAGACCACACTGCACACAGAGAGCTAGCTATAATGGATAATTTCAACTCATGGATCTAAGTGGGGCCATTCAGTAAATGGTGCTCAACCATTTGATTAATTCTAAGGAGAAAAATAAAGTTAGATTTCATTGCTATAAGAAACATTAACATGCATTCTCGGTAGCTCTCAGGGTAGTATGTGAATGATTAATTCTTGGTAGATTCTAAAGATTTTTAGTGAGAAAAATCAGTTGGACAACTGTGGGGTGCCAGCTCTCACATATTGGAGGCAATCATTTTGCCAGTGAGCTATACTTTGAGCACTATAGGTATCTTTTTTTAAAAAAATGAGAAGTTAATTCCTTTTATAACAGTGACAAGTCAAACAAAACTACAGGATGAGTCTCTGTAGGTTTTATTGGGGAATGATAGCTAAGAGGACTGCCATCCATCTGACATTGCATTGCATTGGGCTGCAGGACCACATGCCAGGCTGGTGGTCTGGTGGCAGTAAGCTGCCTGTGTGCTGTGAGTGCCTTGATAGGACTATTACCAGGCTCAGGTAGGAGGTCCCCTTCCTCTGTCTCCTTAGCTCCGTTCTGAATCTGAAGGCTTCCACAGCAGAAGGATGATCTACACACCCTGAAAGATTTCCTTCTGAAAAGAAGCAAAATAGCAGGAAGGTTTTTAAATATTTATGTGAGTCAGCNAGATAGTACAACAGGCTTAAAAGCCAAAAGGGAAATGCAGTTGGCTAGAGACAAATTGGAAGTGTCTCTATCCTTTGCCTCTCCTGGTCACATACCATACCCCAGGAAAGAAGCAGAGAGCAGCTGGACACCAAGGACTAATCTGGATGGACACTGAGGCTCTGGGCCTTCACATCAGGGACAGGAGAGGACCATGGTTGAGCACAGCAGTCACCAAAGAGATCCATGCGGATGGGAGCCGTGCTTCATATTCCTTATGACTTCCTGATTCTCTGTTCAGAATCCATCCTAATGATACCCAGGCTTATCAATTACAGTAATGTCAGAACACAAACACATAGTGTGAAATCAGGGTGTCAAAGAAAGACAATGCCATGTGCCTCCCTGCCAGGGATCTTCAAAAGCACTGACATTTTCACCAAGATCCTCTGGGATGTGGCACAGCCATATCTGGATGGAATGGCAGAAACCATAAAGCCAGGACAGCTGCTTGACAAAAATCCAGCAAAGCTGAACCACATGATGGCTGCCATGTCACCTTTGNTTTTCATCTCCACCTGTTGCATATTTGAGAAGCTTTTAATATTTGTACAATTTGAGGATATTGAATTGATGCAAAGTTCCTTATGAATCATTTATGCCTTCTCCCAGGAATGCTGCTTCTAATCTTCCCCAGGACAGTTCTGAACATACTATTCCCCCCACTTTTAGAGAGATATCCTTATCTACTTGAGGTTGTGACACATAAAGAAGCCAGAGGTCTCTTCATGAGGCTATGAAACATTCTTGAAACATCTGTCCCTGTACTTACTCAAGAACAAGATATTAAAAAAAATAAATTTATAAAGATCAACAAGATTTGGTGGGCTAGAGGAGTTGGCCACAGTTCAGATTATAAGTCTCTTCCCACTGTGTACTCGGACAATTTATGTGGCATACAACTCTGCCCTACATAGAAACATATTGATGAGCAAATTATGGAGTAGAAAGATGATAAAAGAATGAGATGTCAGGACCTCCCTCTCTTAGAAAAGTTAGCTCATGCAGAGCCACTATAATGTCATATGACCAAGGAACAACAGAATGCCATGATTAGACATATAGACAAATTCTATAAAGATATAAATGTGAACCTTGATTGTATTATTCCAGAATTTGAATAATAATTGCAGCAGCTTTTGCCTAAGGATTTTTCCTAGGCACTCTGACCACTAAGAGATAATACACTGCTTGGAATATGGCAAAATGCCAGGGTGGCTTGAAGATTTTGTTTTGTTGTAGTGGCCTTGAAGCAACCAAAGCTACCAGCCTGAGAACAGGCTGTCATATGCCTCTAGATTCTCAAAAATTGGGTTATGGGGTTAATGAGTAAGAATGATAACTCTGTTTATTAATGATGTCAAAATTTGAGGAGAAATTATTGGAAATGATAACTCTGTTCTGTCATAGTTTATTGATGATGACTATAAGATGAGCAAAAGGAAGTGAAACACATGTCCAAAACCAAAAATGATATGATCTATGTTTCAGACATCATGGATGTATCCCTGCTTACTAAATTCTGTATAAATAAAGAAACACTCTAGCTGCTAGTCAGTCAGACTGCAAGATTCTCCCAACCACCATAGCCTGGCTCACTTCTTTCCCCTGCCAACTCCTTACATCCTCTGCTGGGACCTGTCCCACTGGGGATGACTCCCGTATGCCTCCTCCTTGTCCTTCTCTCCTAAAATGAAACTAAGAAGTATCCTGTGTCTGATTCCTCCTTCGCTGCTGTTGCATCCACCCATCTTCAGACCCTGCCCTCATTCGGAGTTGGACTCTGGCAGGGCTGCACGTAGAAAAAGCCATATAAACAAGCAACACTTGCACATCAGGAGCTTATGAATCCACCCATCACACTCCCAAGTAATTANAGGCAGAGGCTCTCCACTCACAAACTGAAAAAAGTCTCATTTACTTGTGAAAAATTAACTTACTCTTCAAATACAGATGTAATTTTCAAAATAAGTTGTCATGCCCTGAAGCACAAGGTAGTTTTAGGAAGTTCTAGAGGTTGTATTACCCAAACCATGTTTGTTTCCATGAAGCAGTAACATTAAGAAATAATAATAAAAAAAATTTATATAATTTTGAGTGAATAAAAGTAGAAATTGTAAATCAATTGTAACTGAATAATAAATGTGGGCATGGTAGTGACAACCACAGAGAAGACTGCTGTGAAGGTTGTTTTAAAACAAGTGTCCTTAAGTGCATTGATCATGTTCAAAGACAGATTAAAATAAATTATATTTCCACACAAGCATCCGGAAGTAGCAACAAAACAATAAACCTGAAAGAACTAGAAGAAAAATAATCTAATTTAATAAAATAAACCTACACATGAAACTTCCAGATGGCAGTGCCATAAGGATAGTCCAGAAATCACCAATTAAACTAACTTCGAGAAAATAAAGTAAACAGGAAAGTTATGCATAAGTAACACAGGAAGCAAAGGCACAGGAGATGCCTGACACAGCGGGGATCCATGTGCCACAGGAGATTCCTGCCACTTTAGCTTAAGAATGGGGGTGGGCCTGATGGCTGTGATGGAGCTTGGGGATTCCTTACAGTCCTATTTTATTCTTTGGAGAAGATTTCATGGGAGGTAAGTCTTAAACATGCATTAAGTGTGTCTTTTGTGGTAACCCACACTGAAAAATAAACCCCAAATTAGAGGCCCTGGGGAACAACAGCAGGGAAATCAGCAAGGATCAAACTCTTTCTCCACCTTTGCATCCAATCAAAGATCATACATTTATCATAACACAATGACTCAAAGATGAGGAGGATGGGGGAATGTAGCTCAACGGTAGAGCATTTGTCTGGCATGTGTGAGGCACTGGGTTCTATTCCCAAGATCAAGGAGGGAATAGAAGGAGGGGAGGGAAGGAGGGAGAGAGGATGGGAAGGAGGAATGAAGAGAGTGAAAGGAAAGGAGGGAGAAGAATGTGTATATGCATTGTGAAATGGCTATATCAACCTTGTTATCACTTATTTCTTCACATATTCATTATTTTCTTGTGGTGAAAACACATGAAATTTGGCCTTGAAACAATTTTTAAAAATGCAGTGCTCTGTTGTTCACTGTATCCCACGCTGTTCTCAGGTGCTCTGATCAAGTTGATGCATCACTCACTTCCTCTCTATTGCTAGTAGCGTTTAGACACTTCTAACTGATAGTGCGCATCCCCTAGGTGTGTTCCCCAGTGATAATTTGATATTGCTGAAAGAGTGCATCTTTCTCACCACTGCAGCATTTACTGATACAGTTTGTACCTCTGAAGCCAATCATTTCTGGGTTTTGCCTTTTATTGTTTAGCTGATTGCATCCATTATGTGCAATGGTTTATCTGCTCACTTTCCATATATTTCAATCTGTTACCGATGAAGAATGCCCACTTTAACGCTTCCTTCACCTTTCAGGACCCTTTTGTGCTGGGTAGCAGTTATGGGCCATTGTTCCCGAACAGTGGTAATATTTCAAACTGTTGTCTTATCTGGGTCTTAAAGGAAGACATTCTTTTGTTTTCTCAGTAAAGGTGGCATTGGCCTTTCATTTTTTGATATTTTTTCTCTCTATCAATCTCATTCCCAATCTTTTTAAAAATCTTTTTTATTTGTTTGCTTTTTGTTTTGTTTTGTTTTTCAAGACTGGATTTCTCTGTGTAGCCCTGGCTGTCCTGGAACTCACTTTCACTCTGTAGACCAGGCTGGCCTAGAACAGAGAGCCATCTGCCTCTGCCTTCAGAGTGTTTAAAGGTGAGTGGGATTAAAGGTGAGATTTTTAAAATTTAAAGGATTATCTC
>LZPO01028701.1:0-24682 GCA_001675575.1 Neotoma lepida | reverse complement strand
TCCTTTATTTTGGTTAACCCTGTCTTCTAGCCCCCTCACCTACCTTTCTACCACCAGTGTTCCCCCTTTATCTGCTTTTATATCACATGTGTTTTATTTATCCCCTTCATGAAGGCCTCATCCCCTTTCAAATAGCCCCATTCTAGATTCCCAGTCTCTAAATACCCAAATCTAAAAACTCAAAGCTAGGATCCAATATGAGTAACACTATGTGGCTTTTGTTTTTCCGGGCTTGAGTTACCTCACTCAATATATTTTTCAGCTCCATACATTTTCCCGAAATTTCATTTTTTCCTTGCTTCTTGTTTCTGTTCTTTTTCAATTGCTATGATAAGATACCATAGGCACAGCATCTAATAGCAGAAAGGGTTTATAAGGGGCCTTATAGTCTGAAGATATATCTATGCCCATCACTGTGGGAAGCATGGCAGCAGGCAAGTAGTCATGGTGCTAGAGCCACAGCTGAGAGCTTACATCCTTATGCATAAGTGAGGCTGAGAAAAAACTGACTTGGAATAGTGTGGGCTTTGAAATTTCAAATCCTGCCTCTGGTTGATGCACCTCCTCCAAAAAGGCCATACATCCTAATCCTTCCCAATTAGTTCCACCAACTAGGGATCAAGTATTCAAATATATGAGCTTTTGGAATATCTTGCCATTCTGGTCATTGTTGTGACTCATGGGCATTACAGCTAAATAGAACTATCAGTTGTTTTTCTTCCTTAGCATCTTGCATGGCTACTTTCAGTACTTTTCAGGCTAGTCTTCAGAGAAGAGACATCCAAGTCAGTTCCATGCCCTCTGCCTGAAGTTTATGGTGTCTTCAGCAATAGAGCCACAACCAAGGGCAACAGTAATAGCCTGTATTTGTGCAGGGGACTCTTTTGGACTCCCCTCACCAACAACTCAAAAGGAAGCTTCCCATTTCTGCCACTGGAGTTTTGCTAGACAATTGATGGCTCTTTGGGGGAACACTGTCACTTTATATATATAGCGTAGATATACTTACACACATTTATATGTGTGTACCTGAAGTAAACATAAAATAATATGATTCCATATGGCTTTCTGTTCTTGGCAATTTGTTTTTGGGTTCTTTGTATATTCTGGATATTAATCCTCTATTAGATGTATAGTTGGCAAAGATTCTTTCCTACTCTGGGCTTTCTCAGTTGATTGTTTCCTTTGTTGCACAAAAGACTTTCAGTTTTCTGAGATCCCACTTGTCAGTTATTGGCTCTAATTCCTAAGCAAATGGAGTCCTATTCAGATAGTCCTTCCCTTCACCTTTATTTTGTAGGGTACTGCCAGTGTTTTCTTCTAGCAGTTTCAGTGTTTCAGGTTTCACAATGAGATCTTTCTTCAATATGGAGTTAATTTTTGTGTAGGGTGATAGATATTAGTTCAGTCTTATTTTTGACATGTGGATATCCAGCTTTCCCAGGACCATTTGTTAAAGATTCTGTCTTTTCTACAGTGCATGTTTTTGGAATATTTTTGTCAATATCAGATGGTTATTGTTATGTGCACTGATGTTTAGGTCTTCTATTTTGTTCCATTAATCTGCATGCCTCTGCTTGTGCATATACCATGCTGATTCTATTACTATAGCTCCATAATAGGTCTTGAAATGTGGAATGGCAATCATTTATAGCACTGGTTTTTTGTTTGTTTGTTTTTGTTTTTGTTTTTGTTTCTGTTTTGCTCAGGATGGCTTTGGCTATTTAGGCTCTTTTGTAGTTCCTTAGTAATTGTAGGGTTTTTTTCTATTTTTGTAAAGAATGTTGTTAGGATTTTGGTTGGGATTGCATTGAATATTTAAATTTTTTGGTAGGATGATCATTTTCACAATATTAATTCTACTAATTCTTGAGCCTGAGAGGTCTTTTCATCTTTAGATATATCCCCAATACCTTTTTTTGTGATTTAAAAGTATTCATTGTATAGGTGTTTCCCCTCCTTGGTTAGGTTTATTCATAGGTATTGTTAGAGGCAATTGTGAATGGGAGTGTGTCCATGATCTCTCAGCATGTTTGCTATGGTATTTAGAAAGTTTTTTGAGATCTTGATAAGAATTGAAATTTTATCTAACTAGGTGATCAGTGAGTTTCCAATTGAACTTTCTTGCCAGTTTCATTTAGTAACAATGGATACTAAATTTGCTTGTTGATTCCTAGAATTTGGCATACAGTAGGAATAGGGAAACTGGAACATCCCAGAAGTAAGCAGGATAAGGACTTTCCGAGGGCACCCCCACACACACTGTCACGACTGAGATCAGTGACCTTTTCCCAAGACCATTTCTGTAACTATCAACATGTCCTTGCTTGTCGATATTGGTGACTCAGCACTGTACTTTCACCTTCTTGTTTTCTCGGTACCCAGCAGGCATGTAAGATCAATAATGTTTGCAGAATTGATTTCAGTTACAAATCCACTTTCCTACCCTTATATCATTCCCTCTATGTGTGTGTCTCTCTCTCTTCCCAACCTGCTCCCTGTTCCATTCATACATTCATTCAGTGTATACTCACTGCTTACATACTGTCAAGCTCTATGCTAGTCTCTGTCAAGTACTCTAGTAATGGAAATTAACTTCTCATTCTTTCCGGTCTCTATCACTCCAAGTGGGTCTCAGTCTCTGTCGCTCTGTCTTTCTTTCATATTTGTTATGTTATACTGTGATTTCAATTCCCCCTTTCTCTTTTCTTTTTCTATATGTTCATTTGACCAACCCTAATCACTGAATAGCTCACTGCAAGTTTGCTCAGCCAAGTCCTGCAGTCCTACATTTTTTATTTTTTTTCCCTCTGATTCACTTACTCTTTAGAGACAATGCCATTACTAGGGAAATTGGCACAGACCTCTCAACAATAGACTCAGTAAAGAGTGTGCCTAGCTGGTTTCATGTGGGTCAAGTTGAACTTCCTAAAATCCTTCCTAAAGGTTGTCTGTCAGCTTTCTAGGGTCTCTAGGGAACCACCTGGTCATTGTTACTCCCATTCAAACTCATTTCCCAGGCATGCATTGTTTCGCTTAAGTAGCCCTGTTTAGAGTTCTCTGGGGCTCCTAAGAAATGCTCAAACTAATTTTTTTATCCATATCTTCACTCAACCAAAGTTTTGTAGGCACTCATTTCTCCTAAATATTTCCAATGCAATAACTCCTTTATCCCTCAGAACAACCCCTCCTTAAATCATTAATACTATTCTCATTTACCAATGAAGAAAATTAAGCTTAGAGAACTAGCATGGCTACCCAAAAGACCCACAGTCAATAAGTGGCAGATTAGACTCAGAATTTGTATTTCTTCATGCTAAATATCTTTCCCCTCCAACCCTCACCTATCAATAGACCAGCATTTTAAAGCTGGGTAGTAAGTACAAACTGGTTAATGTCTCAAAAATATTATCATTTTGAACAAAAATATTCTACAGATCTTTCATTTACAACTGCCAGTGCGGTATCTCTTCTTATATACCTTATGAGGACCTCAAACTCAATTGCCTCAAACTAAACCCAACATATCCTGGATTCCTATACTCAGTCTAGTTCGCCCTTCCCTGCTCATGACCCCTTTACTACTTAATTGCCATCACTTACTTGCCTAGTTGTCTGAACTAGAATAGTGACTAGAAGGCTTCGTATGTCCTTTCTCTTCCTGCCAAGCATCAAAAGCCCATGCCTGAGGATTTTATTCCTATGACGCCTTGCTAAACTCTGAAACCACCTCTATATCCCTGTGTCCATACTATAACTAACTCAGTATTCCATTATGATTTGCCTTAGTTTGAAGGAAACTCTTCAGTAACCATTTGTTGCAAGTCACTTTTGTTTTTCTCTTCTGATTAATCTAAGTATTTAACAGTGAAGCACCTTAGATATCATCTTTGGAGAATTTTGCTATCTTGTGATCTCATCCAGTTTCATATCATAGTGTTAAATACCACAATTACATCAACTCCTCAGCTCTTATCTCTACATTAAACATCTAACCTAAACTACACAGCCATGCATCCAATCGACCATTTGAGCACTTTATTCATTTTTTGCTATGGCAAATATATAAGAAAGTAACTTAAGGAAGGGCTTAATTTGGTTCATACTTTGAAGATGCAGTCCTTCATGGCAGGGTGACAGGAACATGAGACAGCTAGTCACATCGTGCCAGCAGTCAGGAAGCAGAAGAGAGAGAAATAAGTCAGCTGCACGGGCTTTCTCCTTTTTATTCAGTCTGCTCACGTTCAGTGCAGGTCTTCTGTCCTCATTTAAATCTCTCTGGAAACTGCCCCACAGACAGGCCCTGAGGGCATGCAATCTAGCTTATTTCAAATCCAGTAAAATTAGCAATGAAGGTAGCCATTACAGACACCTACAAGATTCCAGTTCTTCCGTAACTCTCAAGCCTGCTTTTATCTCGTGACCCCTTAGAGTGGAAAGTAGAAGCTCAGTTATTGTTGTTGCTCAAGGGTTGGTGATTTTAGGACACAGCAAGTGTACTCTTGTCACAGGGTGTTCTCACTTGTCATTCTCTGCAACTGAAATGTTCTTCTGCTGCCTACGTATTTGATACACTCTTTTATTTCACTACATTGTCTGCTTGCTTGACATGTCGAAGAAAGAACATCCCCTATCACCCTTAGAACATTTTTCCAACATCACCCTGCAATTTTTTCTTAAACAACGTTCTAAAAACAAAATATTTATTTACTTATTTGTTTGTGTGCTGTCTCAGTCACCTAGAATATAAGTTCCTTGAGGACAGGAAATTTCTTTTGTTACATTGTCATACTGAGAGCACCTTATAGGGTACATAGAACACAAGTGTGCAGACAATATTTACAAAATTAAAAGATAATCAAAATGAATAAGTATATATACATAGATAAGTAATTATGAATACTGTGTACTTTTAATCTCCAAGGCACCTGCATATTTCATTTGTCTAGACTGCCTTTCTCCTATCTGTGGAAATTTAACAATTCTCCTAAGTTCCAGCTCAACTATTACTACTTCTACAAAGTTCCATCCAACTTGTCTCACCAAGACAGAATTATTCTTCCTCTCTTATGCTTATCTAACTCAAGCATATAATTCTTTGCATTACTCATTATATTCTGCCTTGTGTTGGAATTATCTATGTACTGGGCTGATTCCATGACTTAATATTGAGTTCTTTAAACTATGAAATTCCCTGAAGTGTCTAGTGTGGTGTCTGGAACACTGTTAAATTGAATGGAAGAGAACCAAATGCTTATTATCAAAGTAGACAACTCCAATTAAGGATAATTAGCCTTGAGAATGGCAGTGTTACCAGCAACTCAATTAATGAACTCTAATTGCTCTTCCCAGACATGGACATTAGCTGATATTCAGCTTTGGGCTATAACATGTATGGATCTTCTTGTTCTTAACTGGACTGTAACCTGTCTGGGTTATAATAATGCTTTCTGAGCCCCCACCACTTGATGGTAGTTGTAAGTACCAGGGAAACCATGGTAGGTCACATGTCTTTCTCATCCCCCCCAGGGGGAGAGTTCCTAAAGAGGTACAGTGTCTCTCTCTTGAAGCTGAAAACTGCTTAGAATAATGTCACCCTAATCACATTAGGGGATGTTTAGAGTAAAGTAATCATTGCTTCTGCATCACACTGGTGCCACACCAGGGTAGCAAGTTATTTCCAAAATAAGAGTCTGCCAGGGTAAAAATCATATCTTCCTAAAATATGAGGCATTATTAAAGTAACCACATTACCTCTATCAGTATTGTGTTTCTACAATGTGGCTCAACAATCAATATAAACTAGAAGAACCATCTCTTGATGAATCTCAGTATCATGTCTTAAAATTCTATTTACATGGTGAAAACCTACTTTGGTATCTGTGATGGTTTGAATAAGAATGACCCCCATAGGCTCATATATTTGAATGCTGGTCAATAGGAAGTCATATTATATGAAAGGATGAGGAGGTGTGGCCTTGTTGGAGTAGGTGTGACCTTGTTAGAGGAAGGGTGTCACTGGGGGTGGGCTTTGAGGTTTCAAGGGCCCAAGCCACGCCCAGCATCTCTCTCTTCCTGCTGCCTGTGGATCCAGATGTAGAACTCTCAACTTCTCCAGTGCCATGTCTGCCTGTGTGCCACCATGCTTCCTGCCATGATGATAGTTGATTAACTCTCTGAAACTGTAAGCCAGCCCCAATTAAATACCTTCTTTTATAAGAGTTGTTGTAATCATGGTGTCTCTTCACAGCAATACAACACTGACTAAGACAATATCTCTTTTGCAAGCCTTTCCACAAAACTCAGGGCTCCCCATGAACCTGTGTGATTAAGATGTACACTTGAGTACCTAATAGGAATTACACTTACAGTCTCCTGAAACAAACAAACAAAACAAAAATATCCCCTAATATTTTTTTACAAGTACGTTCCTTCTTCATTTGACAGCAACTTCATTCTTTCCCTTGATCAAGTAAAAAACTTGAAGTATCTTTTGGTCTGGACTTTTTCTGAACCCACGGTATGTTAATAAAAATTGTTGTATCAAGCTTCAGCATAATTTCAAAATTTAAAAAATTCTCACCACCTCTACCTCTACCACTGTCATTCTAGTCTAAACCAGAATCTTCTTCCAATTATGTTACTTAAACGGCTTCTAAATGACTTCCCTGCTTTTATTTTGCCATTCATTTATCATTACCTTCTCAATAGAACAGTCAAAGTGATTATATACACATATATACTATATATTGTATATTTTATATTTTCATGTATACATATCATATTGTGGAAGTCTTCCATTCAAACATTACCTTGGGTTACAAACATGTTCACTGTAGTATGTAATAATTAATTTTATGTGTCAACTTGAAACCTTATAACTTAATTGAGCTAAGGAGTGATAGGATAGCTGCTTAAAATATTGTTTATGGCTATGTCTATGAGAATATTTCTGGAAGTTATTAGCATTTAATGTGGTAGATTGAGTAAAGAAATAAACATTTTTAATTTATTGAGGGCCAGTACAGAAGAAAAAAAAACAAGGATATATGAATTTAGTTCTTATTCGAGTTTGGAAATCATCTTCATCTTGTTCTCATTCACAATCAACAATTATTGTTCCCAAGATATCCTACTCAAAACTGAATTACAGCACTGACAAATTGAGGGACAGCTCAACTTCCATAATTATCTAAGCCAACTCCAACAATTCATATAGACATACATATATGTGCATAAATACATATGTATTCCTATGAATTCTGTTCTTCTGAAAAATTCTAACTAATATACAGTATAATATATATAGTATTTGTGAGATAATGATCACCATATAGTTCTGAAACATCCTCATTACTCCAAAGGAAAACCCTATAGTTTTTAAACAATCACTCCTCATTCCGTCCTCTACTCAGTCCATGACAATTACTAATACAATTTCTGCCTCCACCGATTTCCTTTCTTAAAATGTTCCATATAAGTGGAACCATATGATATATACACTTTCATGACTAGGTCTTTTTCAGTTGAAATACTGTTTCTAAGGTTCATCCATGTTGCAGAACTCTTAAAATATGCAGGGATGTACTCCATTGCATTTTGTGCCTGACTAATGCTTTATCATTATATAGATATGTCACATCTTGTTTCTCTAGTTATCCATTGTTAGTCAATTGAGCTGTTTCTACATTTCTGTTCTCATAGAACCCAAGGCTGAAATTTGACATCAAGCAAGGTTATTTTCTTGAAAGGCATCAGTAGCTATCATCTATGTTTTCACATAGTCTTCTTTTTTTGTATATATTCATGCTAAAGTTTTTTTATAAGGACAGCAGTCATATTGGGTTAGTGGTCATTCCAATGACCTCATTTTAAATTAATGAATCCTTTTAGTTCCTCATTTGCAAATATAATCACACGCTGAGAAACTGAAAGTTAGGGCTTCAATATATAAATGATCGAGGGATATAATCCATTCAATAAGTGCTGCTTTCTATTTTTCCCTCAAATTGTTCTCTATCAAACTACATATTTTACTCACATATTGCATTCACCATTGTCTTTCTCCTCTGCTAAACCATATGCTGAGTTAAGTTAGTTATGTCTCTTTTTGATCAGTAACATATCCTTTGTGCCTAGAACAGTGCCCAGAACACAATGGGCCCTTAGAAGAGAGACATACATTGATTCATATTTTTCTCTTCATCCTAGAAGCTGCTGTAAACTGGGACTTCTTAGAGTATTCAAACAAACTCTCTCCCTCATCAGCCAGGCCTTTCATCATGATTGGAAACTGCATCTTCTCCTGACTAGGCTGTGATTCTTCTCTCATTAAATAGCAGAAAGAGTGTTTGCTTTATATGAAATTACTCATTGTAAGTCCAATGCTAAAAGAAAAAAAATCAATGCCCAGTAAATAAATTCTCTTCAATGTGAGTCATGTTAACAAAATTGGAGATTTATGATCCAAGCACCTACCCTTCCTGCTTTGATATTGGGCTTCTGATGATAATTTGATTCATTTGTCTCTTACCAGTATACAAAGAGTGCTGAGCTGAGGAACTTTTTGATGCAGCGTAAAAAGTGTTGGAGAAAATGCACTCTAGTCCCTGATTTGTGCCTAATTCCTGTGCAATTTAAAGTATACTACTTACCCTCTGAAGGATTGGCTTCTCTCATACACAAAATGAGAAGATGAAAAAATGTTCTTCAGTGTCCCCAGTCTTATTGGATGCCACCATCATTTACCTTAGGCCCAAGTCTTTAAAGAAACCTAGATTTCTCTCTTTAATTCACCCGTTGGATCAAATCCATTGATAAGTTCTGCCCTTCCACCTTCATTCTATCTCCTCATGCTATTTTCTATCAGGCATGTACTCACTATGTATACTACCATTACTTTGGTATGAGCCAATATCATCTCTAGCATGGAGTACTGGTATAATATCTTGTCTATGTGCCCATCCAAGAATTTTTTTTAAATTATGCTGACTAGTTTTATGTGAAGTTGACACGAGCTAGAGTTATCTGAAAGGAGGGAATCCCAATGGAGAAAATGCCTCCATGGTATCTGGCTGTAGGGCATTTTTTAAAATCAGGGATTGATAGGGAAGGGCCCAGTCCAATGTGGGTGGTGCTACCCCTGGGCTTGGGGTTCTGAGTTCTAAAAGAAAGCAAGCTGAACAAGCCATGATGAGAAAGGCGGTGAGCAGCACCCCTCCATTGTCTCTGTTTCAGCTCCTGCCTCCAGGTTCCAACCCTCCTTGAGTTTCTGTCTGACTTCCTTCAGTGATGACTATGATGTGGAATTGTAAGCCAAATAATTCCATTCCTCCCCAAGTTGCTTTAGTTGTGGTATTTCATCATAGCAATAGTAACCCTAACTAAAATAAGTATCATTCCAGGGCTGTCAAGATGGCTCAATGGGTAAAGGAACTTCCCATAAAAGACTAGATAACTGAGTTTAATCCCTAGAATCCACTAAAAAAGTGGAAGGAAAGGATAAACTCCACAAAGTTTTCCTCATATCTTCAGATGCATGTCTTGGTATGTGCATCACATATACACACTCACACACAATGTATAAATTTTTTAATTAGAGCAACCCAACTATTTCATTGTTCCATTTGAAACCAATCAAATTTCCACATTATTCATGGGGAAAATAATATGGGGAAAATTACATAGCCTATAGTCTTACAACTCTTATGTCCTGATCCCTAATGTTCTAGCTTCATTTCCTACTTCATCCCTCACATTCCAACTCTTAATATACTCTCCAAACTAGGATCTTACTTCCTCAAGTTCCTGGTCTTCACCTATCTACAACTATCAACAGTTGTAGAATATTTAACTACGTAAAGATGTGTTACATTTGTTTCTGCTGCATCTGTTTAATGGTGTAAGGATGTGTTACATTTGTTTTTGCTGCATTTACTTATGAAAAGATACATTGCTGTTTTACCTTGTCTGCCTAAGGCACCTGATTGGGCTAATAAAAAGCTGAATGGCCAATAGCTAGGCAAGAGAGGGATAAGTGGGGCTGGAAGGCAGAGAGAATAAGTAGGAGGAGAAATCTGGAGTAAGAGAGAGAAAGAGAGGGACACACCCAGGGCAAAAAGCCAGGCAGCTGCTAGACAGACAGACATGAGAAGCAGTGAAGGTAAGATATACAGAAGGAAAGAAAAGTAAAAAGCCCTGAGGCAAAAGATAGATAAAGGGAAACAGGAGAGTAAAAAGAACTAGCCAGAAACGAGCCTAAGCTAGGCTGAGCTTTCATAACTTCATAAGAAGTATCCATGTCATGATTTGGGATCTGGTTAGTGCCCTAAAAGAAAAGGCCTGGTACAATCTACAACTCTCACCAACTATAAATACATCCATACCTCTCCCCTTTACAAAGCCAGTCCCATTCATCTATCAGAATTCACATCATATGATATCTTTTGTAGAAATTATCTGCTTTACCACATTTTGAGCCAAACTGACTCTGATTTTGCCTCTAGAGTTTTGTCTCCACCAAGAACATCACTGCTCCTTTTCACTGCAATGATCTCTCTGGTCTTAAGTCTCTACCATGAGAGTAACTATGAACTCTTCCTGGGTAGAAATGTGGTGGTAATATTTTATTTGTGTTTTAACTAATAAACTTATCTGGGGGCCAGAGAACAGAACAGCCACTATATTAAACATAGAGGTTAGGCGATGGTAACACATGCCTTTAATCCTAGCATTCAGGAGGCAGAGATCCATTTGGATATCTGTGAGTTCAAAGCCACACCGGAAACAGAGCCAGGCATGGTGGCACACACCTTTAATCCCAGCACTTGAGATCTCATGTATTTGCTTGGGAAGGACACATGCCTTTAATCCCAGGAAGTGATAGCAGGAAGCAGAAAGGTATATTTAAGGTGTGAGGACCAGGAACTAGAGGCTTTTAAGCTTTTAAGCTTTTAAGCAGTTCAGCTGAGATTCATTAGGTGAGGACTCAAAAGCCTTCAGTCTGAGGAAACAAGATCAGCTGAGGAGTTGACGAGGTGAGGTTGGCTGTGGCTTATTCTGTCTCTCTGATCTTTCAGAATTTACCCCAATATCTGGCTCTGAGTTTTTTATTTATAAGACCATCTAAGATTCATGTTACATAGAAATAATGCCTTGCTCATCTTTGTACCCCAAGAATTGGACCCCAGTAGATAAGGTAACAAGGAACCCAGAATTCACTTCTAGAGCTATTGGAAAGATCCATAAATTAATTTAACCAAGTCATAAGACCTTGGTTCAAATCCCAACTCAGCCTTCTATGAATTGAGTGACTGAAGTACATCTATGTGAATTAGACAATAATTGATAATTTTTAACACTTTCATTATATACCAGGAATTCTATTGAGTAATTTACCCAAAACATTTCAATTAATCCTAAATAACCTTCTGAGGTAGGTCTGATATTATCATTGTTTTAGAAACAAAGAAATAGATATCGTACTGATATATAAACTGATAATCAAGGTCTCAAAAATTAGGGTATTGAAAATTAAAGATTCTCTACAATCTTATAAAGAGGCACAAAGTCACCTTGTCTCTAAGTCTAGGAATTGGTGGTAAACAGTAATAATCAATTATGACATCTGGTATGGTGAAAATAGTGACTAAGGCTGATCTGTATACTTGTCCATTTTCTATTGCTTTAACAAATAATTGATTGTATAATATATTTAAAAAGCAATTTACTTAGATCACAGTTTGAGAGGTTCATAATCCAATATTATATAGTTGCACAGATTTTCCCTTTGGTGGCTACCCTGATGACTACACAACACCATGGAAGATGGCATCATAGTGGAAGTGTTCATGAGAGGGAGAGATTATACCATGAGGGAAGCCAAAGAGAAAATGAGGAGGGACTAGTTTTGCTCTTTTTTATAACAACTTGAACTTAAAAACACTAACTCAGGGTCTCATGAGAACTACCTTATAACCTACTGAGGTTTAAGTCTTTAATAATTCCCACTATGTTCTATCTCCTCAAGGTCCTACCATCTCTTAAAATTGTCACACCGAAAACCCAATTACTAAGCAGTACACCTTTGGCAGACACTCATGTATCATGTTGAAAATGTAGAATCTGATTAAAGTCCAAGAAAAACACCAGGGTAAAATGAGATGAATTAGGAAGGAGGTTTCTTTACTCTTATTGGGACTCATATTTTGGATATGCATCTACAAAATGCTGGATAATAGAGTATATGCTTCTTGTTGTGCTTCCTTCTCCATTTCTTCTCCAGAAACTCTGTGTGTGTGTGTGTGTGTGTGTGCTTGTGTACCTGTCTCTTATACACATCTAGATGTGTATAAGAGACAGGTACACAAGCACACACACACACACACACACACAGAGTTTCTGGAGAAGAAATGGAGAAGGAAGCACAACAAGAAGCATATACTCTATTATCCAGCATTTTGTAGATGCATATCCAAAATATGAGTCCCAATAAGAGTAAAGAAACCTCCTTCCTAATTCATCTCATTTTACCCTGGTGTTTTTCTTGGACTTTAATCAGATTCTACATTTTCAACATGATACATGAGTGTCTGCCAAAGGTGTACTGCTTAGTAATTGGGTTTTCGGTGTGACAATTTTAAGAGATGGTAGGACCTTGAGGAGATAGAACATAGTGGGAATTATTAAAGACTTAAACCTCAGTAGGTTATAAGGTAGTTCTCATGAGACCCTGAGTTAGTGTTTTTAAGTTCAAGTTGTTATAAAAAAGAGCAAAACTAGTCCCTCCTCATTTTCTCTTTGGCTTCCCTCATGGTATAATCTCTCCCTCTCATGAACACTTCCACTATGATGCCATCTTCCATGGTGTTGTGTAGTCATCAGGGTAGCCACCAAAGGGAAAATCTGTGCAACTATATAATATTGGATTATGAACCTCTCAAACTGTGATCTAAGTAAATTGCTTTTTAAATATATTATACAATCAATTATTTGTTAAAGCAATAGAAAATGGACAAGTATACAGATCAGCCTTAGTCACTATTTTCACCATACCAGATGTCATAATTGATTATTACTGTTTACCACCAATTCCTAGACTTAGAGACAAGGTGACTTTGTGCCTCTTTATAAGATTGTAGAGAATCTTTAATTTTCAATACCCTAATTTTTGAGACCTTGATTATCAGTTTATATATCAGTACGATATCTATTTCTTTGTTTCTAAAACAATGATAATATCAGACCTACCTCAGAAGGTTATTTAGGATTAATTGAAATGTTTTGGGTAAATTACTCAATAGAATTCCTGGTATATAATGAAAGTGTTAAAAATTATCAATTATTGTCTAATTCACATAGATGTACTTCAGTCACTCAATTCATAGAAGGCTGAGTTGGGATTTGAACCAAGGTCTTATGACTTGGTTAAATTAATTTATGGATCTTTCCAATAGCTCTAGAAGTGAATTCTGGGTTCCTTGTTACCTTATCTACTGGGGTCCAATTCTTGGGGTACAAAGATGAGCAAGGCATTATTTCTATGTAACATGAATCTTAGATGGTCTTATAAATAAAAAACTCAGAGCCAGATATTGGGGTAAATTCTGAAAGATCAGAGAGACAGAATAAGCCACAGCCAACCTCACCTCGTCAACTCCTCAGCTGATCTTGTTTCCTCAGACTGAAGGCTTTTGAGTCCTCACCTAATGAATCTCAGCTGAACTGCTTAAAAGCTTAAAAGCTTAAAAGCCTCTAGTTCCTGGTCCTCACACCTTAAATATACCTTTCTGCTTCCTGCTATCACTTCCTGGGATTAAAGGCATGTGTCCTTCCCAAGCAAATACATGAGATCTCAAGTGCTGGGATTAAAGGTGTGTGCCACCATGCCTGGCTCTGTTTCCGGTGTGGCTTTGAACTCACAGATATCCAAATGGATCTCTGCCTCCTGAATGCTAGGATTAAAGGCATGTGTTACCATCGCCTAACCTCTATGTTTAATATAGTGGCTGTTCTGTTCTCTGGCCCCCAGATAAGTTTATTAGTTAAAACACAAATAAAATATTACCACCACATTTCTACCCAGGAAGAGTTCATAGTTACTCTCATGGTAGAGACTTAAGACCAGAGAGATCATTGCAGTGAAAAGGAGCAGTGATGTTCTTGGTGGAGACAAAACTCTAGAGGCAAAATCAGAGTCAGTTTGGCTCAAAATGTGGTAAAGCAGATAATTTCTACAAAAGATATCATATGATGTGAATTCTGATAGATGAATGGGACTGGCTTTGTAAAGGGGAGAGGTATGGATGTATTTATAGTTGGTGAGAGTTGTAGATTGTACCAGGCCTTTTCTTTTAGGGCACTAACCAGATCCCAAATCATGACATGGATACTTCTTATGAAGTTATGAAAGCTCAGCCTAGCTTAGGCTCGTTTCTGGCTAGTTCTTTTTACTCTCCTGTTTCCCTTTATCTATCTTTTGCCTCAGGGCTTTTTACTTTTCTTTCCTTCTGTATATCTTACCTTCACTGCTTCTCATGTCTGTCTGTCTAGCAGCTGCCTGGCTTTTTGCCCTGGGTGTGTCCCTCTCTTTCTCTCTCTTACTCCAGATTTCTCCTCCTACTTATTCTCTCTGCCTTCCAGCCCCACTTATCCCTCTCTTGCCTAGCTATTGGCCATTCAGCTTTTTATTAGCCCAATCAGGTGCCTTAGGCAGACAAGGTAAAACAGCAATGTATCTTTTCATAAGTAAATGCAGCAAAAACAAATGTAACACATCCTTACACCATTAAACAGATGCAGCAGAAACAAATGTAACACATCTTTACGTAGTTAAATATTCTACAACTGTTGATAGTTGTAGATAGGTGAAGACCAGGAACTTGAGGAAGTAAGATCCTAGTTTGGAGAGTATATTAAGAGTTGGAATGTGAGGGATGAAGTAGGAAATGAAGCTAGAACATTAGGGATCAGGACATAAGAGTTGTAAGACTATAGGCTATGTAATTTTCCCCATATTATTTTCCCCATGAATAATGTGGAAATTTGATTGGTTTCAAATGGAACAATGAAATAGTTGGGTTGCTCTAATTAAAAAATTTATACATTGTGTGTGAGTGTGTATATGTGATGCACATACCAAGACATGCATCTGAAGATATGAGGAAAACTTTGTGGAGTTTATCCTTTCCTTCCACTTTTTTAGTGGATTCTAGGGATTAAACTCAGTTATCTAGTCTTTTATGGGAAGTTCCTTTACCCATTGAGCCATCTTGACAGCCCTGGAATGATACTTATTTTAGTTAGGGTTACTATTGCTATGATGAAATACCACAACTAAAGCAACTTGGGGAGGAATGGAATTATTTGGCTTACAATTCCACATCATAGTCATCACTGAAGGAAGTCAGACAGAAACTCAAGGAGGGTTGGAACCTGGAGGCAGGAGCTGAAACAGAGACAATGGAGGGGTGCTGCTCACCGCCTTTCTCATCATGGCTTGTTCAGCTTGCTTTCTTTTAGAACTCAGAACCCCAAGCCCAGGGGTAGCACCACCCACATTGGACTGGGCCCTTCCCTATCAATCCCTGATTTTAAAAAATGCCCTACAGCCAGATACCATGGAGGCATTTTCTCCATTGGGATTCCCTCCTTTCAGATAACTCTAGCTCGTGTCAACTTCACATAAAACTAGTCAGCATAATTTAAAAAAAATTCTTGGATGGGCACATAGACAAGATATTATACCAGTACTCCATGCTAGAGATGATATTGGCTCATACCAAAGTAATGGTAGTATACATAGTGAGTACATGCCTGATAGAAAATAGCATGAGGAGATAGAATGAAGGTGGAAGGGCAGAACTTATCAATGGATTTGATCCAACGGGTGAATTAAAGAGAGAAATCTAGGTTTCTTTAAAGACTTGGGCCTAAGGTAAATGATGGTGGCATCCAATAAGACTGGGGACACTGAAGAACATTTTTTCATCTTCTCATTTTGTGTATGAGAGAAGCCAATCCTTCAGAGGGTAAGTAGTATACTTTAAATTGCACAGGAATTAGGCACAAATCAGGGACTAGAGTGCATTTTCTCCAACACTTTTTACGCTGCATCAAAAAGTTCCTCAGCTCAGCACTCTTTGTATACTGGTAAGAGACAAATGAATCAAATTATCATCAGAAGCCCAATATCAAAGCAGGAAGGGTAGGTGCTTGGATCATAAATCTCCAATTTTGTTAACATGACTCACATTGAAGAGAATTTATTTACTGGGCATTGATTTTTTTTCTTTTAGCATTGGACTTACAATGAGTAATTTCATATAAAGCAAACACTCTTTCTGCTATTTAATGAGAGAAGAATCACAGCCTAGTCAGGAGAAGATGCAGTTTCCAATCATGATGAAAGGCCTGGCTGATGAGGGAGAGAGTTTGTTTGAATACTCTAAGAAGTCCCAGTTTACAGCAGCTTCTAGGATGAAGAGAAAAATATGAATCAATGTATGTCTCTCTTCTAAGGGCCCATTGTGTTCTGGGCACTGTTCTAGGCACAAAGGATATGTTACTGATCAAAAAGAGACATAACTAACTTAACTCAGCATATGGTTTAGCAGAGGAGAAAGACAATGGTGAATGCAATATGTGAGTAAAATATGTAGTTTGATAGAGAACAATTTGAGGGAAAAATAGAAAGCAGCACTTATTGAATGGATTATATCCCTCGATCATTTATATATTGAAGCCCTAACTTTCAGTTTCTCAGCGTGTGATTATATTTGCAAATGAGGAACTAAAAGGATTCATTAATTTAAAATGAGGTCATTGGAATGACCACTAACCCAATATGACTGCTGTCCTTATAAAAAAACTTTAGCATGAATATATACAAAAAAAGAAGACTATGTGAAAACATAGATGATAGCTACTGATGCCTTTCAAGAAAATAACCTTGCTTGATGTCAAATTTCAGCCTTGGGTTCTATGAGAACAGAAATGTAGAAACAGCTCAATTGACTAACAATGGATAACTAGAGAAACAAGATGTGACATATCTATATAATGATAAAGCATTAGTCAGGCACAAAATGCAATGGAGTACATCCCTGCATATTTTAAGAGTTCTGCAACATGGATGAACCTTAGAAACAGTATTTCAACTGAAAAAGACCTAGTCATGAAAGTGTATATATCATATGGTTCCACTTATATGGAACATTTTAAGAAAGGAAATCGGTGGAGGCAGAAATTGTATTAGTAATTGTCATGGACTGAGTAGAGGACGGAATGAGGAGTGATTGTTTAAAAACTATAGGGTTTTCCTTTGGAGTAATGAGGATGTTTCAGAACTATATGGTGATCATTATCTCACAAATACTATATATATTATACTGTATATTAGTTAGAATTTTTCAGAAGAACAGAATTCATAGGAATACATATGTATTTATGCACATATATGTATGTCTATATGAATTGTTGGAGTTGGCTTAGATAATTATGGAAGTTGAGCTGTCCCTCAATTTGTCAGTGCTGTAATTCAGTTTTGAGTAGGATATCTTGGGAACAATAATTGTTGATTGTGAATGAGAACAAGATGAAGATGATTTCCAAACTCGAATAAGAACTAAATTCATATATCCTTGTTTTTTTTTCTTCTGTACTGGCCCTCAATAAATTAAAAATGTTTATTTCTTTACTCAATCTACCACATTAAATGCTAATAACTTCCAGAAATATTCTCATAGACATAGCCATAAACAATATTTTAAGCAGCTATCCTATCACTCCTTAGCTCAATTAAGTTATAAGGTTTCAAGTTGACACATAAAATTAATTATTACATACTACAGTGAACATGTTTGTAACCCAAGGTAATGTTTGAATGGAAGACTTCCACAATATGATATGTATACATGAAAATATAAAATATACAATATATAGTATATATGTGTATATAATCACTTTGACTGTTCTATTGAGAAGGTAATGATAAATGAATGGCAAAATAAAAGCAGGGAAGTCATTTAGAAGCCGTTTAAGTAACATAATTGGAAGAAGATTCTGGTTTAGACTAGAATGACAGTGGTAGAGGTAGAGGTGGTGAGAATTTTTTAAATTTTGAAATTATGCTGAAGCTTGATACAACAATTTTTATTAACATACCGTGGGTTCAGAAAAAGTCCAGACCAAAAGATACTTCAAGTTTTTTACTTGATCAAGGGAAAGAATGAAGTTGCTGTCAAATGAAGAAGGAACGTACTTGTAAAAAAATATTAGGGGATATTTTTGTTTTGTTTGTTTGTTTCAGGAGACTGTAAGTGTAATTCCTATTAGGTACTCAAGTGTACATCTTAATCACACAGGTTCATGGGGAGCCCTGAGTTTTGTGGAAAGGCTTGCAAAAGAGATATTGTCTTAGTCAGTGTTGTATTGCTGTGAAGAGACACCATGATTACAACAACTCTTATAAAAGAAGGTATTTAATTGGGGCTGGCTTACAGTTTCAGAGAGTTAATCAACTATCATCATGGCAGGAAGCATGGTGGCACACAGGCAGACATGGCACTGGAGAAGTTGAGAGTTCTACATCTGGATCCACAGGCAGCAGGAAGAGAGAGATGCTGGGCGTGGCTTGGGCCCTTGAAACCTCAAAGCCCACCCCCAGTGACACCCTTCCTCTAACAAGGTCACACCTACTCCAACAAGGCCACACCTCCTCATCCTTTCATATAATATGACTTCCTATTGACCAGCATTCAAATATATGAGCCTATGGGGGTCATTCTTATTCAAACCATCACAGATACCAAAGTAGGTTTTCACCATGTAAATAGAATTTTAAGACATGATACTGAGATTCATCAAGAGATGGTTCTTCTAGTTTATATTGATTGTTGAGCCACATTGTAGAAACACAATACTGATAGAGGTAATGTGGTTACTTTAATAATGCCTCATATTTTAGGAAGATATGATTTTTACCCTGGCAGACTCTTATTTTGGAAATAACTTGCTACCCTGGTGTGGCACCAGTGTGATGCAGAAGCAATGATTACTTTACTCTAAACATCCCCTAATGTGATTAGGGTGACATTATTCTAAGCAGTTTTCAGCTTCAAGAGAGAGACACTGTACCTCTTTAGGAACTCTCCCCCTGGGGGGGATGAGAAAGACATGTGACCTACCATGGTTTCCCTGGTACTTACAACTACCATCAAGTGGTGGGGGCTCAGAAAGCATTATTATAACCCAGACAGGTTACAGTCCAGTTAAGAACAAGAAGATCCATACATGTTATAGCCCAAAGCTGAATATCAGCTAATGTCCATGTCTGGGAAGAGCAATTAGAGTTCATTAATTGAGTTGCTGGTAACACTGCCATTCTCAAGGCTAATTATCCTTAATTGGAGTTGTCTACTTTGATAATAAGCATTTGGTTCTCTTCCATTCAATTTAACAGTGTTCCAGACACCACACTAGACACTTCAGGGAATTTCATAGTTTAAAGAACTCAATATTAAGTCATGGAATCAGCCCAGTACATAGATAATTCCAACACAAGGCAGAATATAATGAGTAATGCAAAGAATTATATGCTTGAGTTAGATAAGCATAAGAGAGGAAGAATAATTCTGTCTTGGTGAGACAAGTTGGATGGAACTTTGTAGAAGTAGTAATAGTTGAGCTGGAACTTAGGAGAATTGTTAAATTTCCACAGATAGGAGAAAGGCAGTCTAGACAAATGAAATATGCAGGTGCCTTGGAGATTAAAAGTACACAGTATTCATAATTACTTATCTATGTATATATACTTATTCATTTTGATTATCTTTTAATTTTGTAAATATTGTCTGCACACTTGTGTTCTATGTACCCTATAAGGTGCTCTCAGTATGACAATGTAACAAAAGAAATTTCCTGTCCTCAAGGAACTTATATTCTAGGTGACTGAGACAGCACACAAACAAATAAGTAAATAAATATTTTGTTTTTAGAACGTTGTTTAAGAAAAAATTGCAGGGTGATGTTGGAAAAATGTTCTAAGGGTGATAGGGGATGTTCTTTCTTCGACATGTCAAGCAAGCAGACAATGTAGTGAAATAAAAGAGTGTATCAAATACGTAGGCAGCAGAAGAACATTTCAGTTGCAGAGAATGACAAGTGAGAACACCCTGTGACAAGAGTACACTTGCTGTGTCCTAAAATCACCAACCCTTGAGCAACAACAATAACTGAGCTTCTACTTTCCACTCTAAGGGGTCACGAGATAAAAGCAGGCTTGAGAGTTACGGAAGAACTGGAATCTTGTAGGTGTCTGTAATGGCTACCTTCATTGCTAATTTTACTGGATTTGAAATAAGCTAGATTGCATGCCCTCAGGGCCTGTCTGTGGGGCAGTTTCCAGAGAGATTTAAATGAGGACAGAAGACCTGCACTGAACGTGAGCAGACTGAATAAAAAGGAGAAAGCCCGTGCAGCTGACTTATTTCTCTCTCTTCTGCTTCCTGACTGCTGGCACGATGTGACTAGCTGTCTCATGTTCCTGTCACCCTGCCATGAAGGACTGCATCTTCAAAGTATGAACCAAATTAAGCCCTTCCTTAAGTTACTTTCTTATATATTTGCCATAGCAAAAAATGAATAAAGTGCTCAAATGGTCGATTGGATGCATGGCTGTGTAGTTTAGGTTAGATGTTTAATGTAGAGATAAGAGCTGAGGAGTTGATGTAATTGTGGTATTTAACACTATGATATGAAACTGGATGAGATCACAAGATAGCAAAATTCTCCAAAGATGATATCTAAGGTGCTTCACTGTTAAATACTTAGATTAATCAGAAGAGAAAAACAAAAGTGACTTGCAACAAATGGTTACTGAAGAGTTTCCTTCAAACTAAGGCAAATCATAATGGAATACTGAGTTAGTTATAGTATGGACACAGGGATATAGAGGTGGTTTCAGAGTTTAGCAAGGCGTCATAGGAATAAAATCCTCAGGCATGGGCTTTTGATGCTTGGCAGGAAGAGAAAGGACATACGAAGCCTTCTAGTCACTATTCTAGTTCAGACAACTAGGCAAGTAAGTGATGGCAATTAAGTAGTAAAGGGGTCATGAGCAGGGAAGGGCGAACTAGACTGAGTATAGGAATCCAGGATATGTTGGGTTTAGTTTGAGGCAATTGAGTTTGAGGTCCTCATAAGGTATATAAGAAGAGATACCGCACTGGCAGTTGTAAATGAAAGATCTGTAGAATATTTTTGTTCAAAATGATAATATTTTTGAGACATTAACCAGTTTGTACTTACTACCCAGCTTTAAAATGCTGGTCTATTGATAGGTGAGGGTTGGAGGGGAAAGATATTTAGCATGAAGAAATACAAATTCTGAGTCTAATCTGCCACTTATTGACTGTGGGTCTTTTGGGTAGCCATGCTAGTTCTCTAAGCTTAATTTTCTTCATTGGTAAATGAGAATAGTATTAATGATTTAAGGAGGGGTTGTTCTGAGGGATAAAGGAGTTATTGCATTGGAAATATTTAGGAGAAATGAGTGCCTACAAAACTTTGGTTGAGTGAAGATATGGATAAAAAAATTAGTTTGAGCATTTCTTAGGAGCCCCAGAGAACTCTAAACAGGGCTACTTAAGCGAAACAATGCATGCCTGGGAAATGAGTTTGAATGGGAGTAACAATGACCAGGTGGTTCCCTAGAGACCCTAGAAAGCTGACAGACAACCTTTAGGAAGGATTTTAGGAAGTTCAACTTGACCCACATGAAACCAGCTAGGCACACTCTTTACTGAGTCTATTGTTGAGAGGTCTGTGCCAATTTCCCTAGTAATGGCATTGTCTCTAAAGAGTAAGTGAATCAGAGGGAAAAAAAATAAAAAATGTAGGACTGCAGGACTTGGCTGAGCAAACTTGCAGTGAGCTATTCAGTGATTAGGGTTGGTCAAATGAACATATAGAAAAAGAAAAGAGAAAGGGGGAATTGAAATCACAGTATAACATAACAAATATGAAAGAAAGACAGAGCGACAGAGACTGAGACCCACTTGGAGTGATAGAGACCGGAAAGAATGAGAAGTTAATTTCCATTACTAGAGTACTTGACAGAGACTAGCATAGAGCTTGACAGTATGTAAGCAGTGAGTATACACTGAATGAATGTATGAATGGAACAGGGAGCAGGTTGGGAAGAGAGAGAGACACACACATAGAGGGAATGATATAAGGGTAGGAAAGTGGATTTGTAACTGAAATCAATTCTGCAAACATTATTGATCTTACATGCCTGCTGGGTACCGAGAAAACAAGAAGGTGAAAGTACAGTGCTGAGTCACCAATATCGACAAGCAAGGACATGTTGATAGTTACAGAAATGGTCTTGGGAAAAGGTCACTGATCTCAGTCGTGACAGTGTGTGTGGGGGTGCCCTCGGAAAGTCCTTATCCTGCTTACTTCTGGGATGTTCCAGTTTCCCTATTCCTACTGTATGCCAAATTCTAGGAATCAACAAGCAAATTTAGTATCCATTGTTACTAAATGAAACTGGCAAGAAAGTTCAATTGGAAACTCACTGATCACCTAGTTAGATAAAATTTCAATTCTTATCAAGATCTCAAAAAACTTTCTAAATACCATAGCAAACATGCTGAGAGATCATGGACACACTCCCATTCACAATTGCCTCTAACAATACCTATGAATAAACCTAACCAAGGAGGGGAAACACCTATACAATGAATACTTTTAAATCACAAAAAAAGGTATTGGGGATATATCTAAAGATGAAAAGACCTCTCAGGCTCAAGAATTAGTAGAATTAATATTGTGAAAATGATCATCCTACCAAAAAATTTAAATATTCAATGCAATCCCAACCAAAATCCTAACAACATTCTTTACAAAAATAGAAAAAAACCCTACAATTACTAAGGAACTACAAAAGAGCCTAAATAGCCAAAGCCATCCTGAGCAAAACAGAAACAAAAACAAAAACAAAAACAAACAAACAAAAAACCAGTGCTATAAATGATTGCCATTCCACATTTCAAGACCTATTATGGAGCTATAGTAATAGAATCAGCATGGTATATGCACAAGCAGAGGCATGCAGATTAATGGAACAAAATAGAAGACCTAAACATCAGTGCACATAACAATAACCATCTGATATTGACAAAAATATTCCAAAAACATGCACTGTAGAAAAGACAGAATCTTTAACAAATGGTCCTGGGAAAGCTGGATATCCACATGTCAAAAATAAGACTGAACTAATATCTATCACCCTACACAAAAATTAACTCCATATTGAAGAAAGATCTCATTGTGAAACCTGAAACACTGAAACTGCTAGAAGAAAACACTGGCAGTACCCTACAAAATAAAGGTGAAGGGAAGGACTATCTGAATAGGACTCCATTTGCTTAGGAATTAGAGCCAATAACTGACAAGTGGGATCTCAGAAAACTGAAAGTCTTTTGTGCAACAAAGGAAACAATCAACTGAGAAAGCCCAGAGTAGGAAAGAATCTTTGCCAACTATACATCTAATAGAGGATTAATATCCAGAATATACAAAGAACCCAAAAACAAATTGCCAAGAACAGAAAGCCATATGGAATCATATTATTTTATGTTTACTTCAGGTACACACATATAAATGTGTGTAAGTATATCTACGCTATATATATAAAGTGACAGTGTTCCCCCAAAGAGCCATCAATTGTCTAGCAAAACTCCAGTGGCAGAAATGGGAAGCTTCCTTTTGAGTTGTTGGTGAGGGGAGTCCAAAAGAGTCCCCTGCACAAATACAGGCTATTACTGTTGCCCTTGGTTGTGGCTCTATTGCTGAAGACACCATAAACTTCAGGCAGAGGGCATGGAACTGACTTGGATGTCTCTTCTCTGAAGACTAGCCTGAAAAGTACTGAAAGTAGCCATGCAAGATGCTAAGGAAGAAAAACAACTGATAGTTCTATTTAGCTGTAATGCCCATGAGTCACAACAATGACCAGAATGGCAAGATATTCCAAAAGCTCATATATTTGAATACTTGATCCCTAGTTGGTGGAACTAATTGGGAAGGATTAGGATGTATGGCCTTTTTGGAGGAGGTGCATCAACCAGAGGCAGGATTTGAAATTTCAAAGCCCACACTATTCCAAGTCAGTTTTTTCTCAGCCTCACTTATGCATAAGGATGTAAGCTCTCAGCTGTGGCTCTAGCACCATGACTACTTGCCTGCTGCCATGCTTCCCACAGTGATGGGCATAGATATATCTTCAGACTATAAGGCCCCTTATAAACCCTTTCTGCTATTAGATGCTGTGCCTATGGTATCTTATCATAGCAATTGAAAAAGAACAGAAACAAGAAGCAAGGAAAAAATGAAATTTCGGGAAAATGTATGGAGCTGAAAAATATATTGAGTGAGGTAACTCAAGCCCGGAAAAACAAAAGCCACATAGTGTTACTCATATTGGATCCTAGCTTTGAGTTTTTAGATTTGGGTATTTAGAGACTGGGAATCTAGAATGGGGCTATTTGAAAGGGGATGAGGCCTTCATGAAGGGGATAAATAAAACACATGTGATATAAAAGCAGATAAAGGGGGAACACTGGTGGTAGAAAGGTAGGTGAGGGGGCTAGAAGACAGGGTTAACCAAAATAAAGGA
>LZPO01028697.1:6793-19548 GCA_001675575.1 Neotoma lepida | reverse complement strand
TAGGGTCCTCCGTGATGCTGTGGATTGCAGTCTGGTTATCCTTTGCTTTACATCTAGTATCCTCTTATGAGTGAGTACATACCATGTTTGTCCTTCTGGGTCTGGGTTACCTCACTCAGGATGATATTTTCTAGTTCCACCCATTTGCCTGCAAATTTCATGATGTCATTGTTTTTCTCTGCTGAGTAGTACTCCATACATAGCCGTAGAATTAACATTGTAAAAACGGCTATGTATGTTTTTAAATTATGTATGTTTGTATGTGGTATGGGCAGTACAGAAGAGAGTATCAGATCCTTCCCCTGGAACTTGTGTTATGGTAGTTATGAGCCACCCAGTGTAGGTCATGGGAACTGAACCCAGGTCCTCTGCAATAGCAATAAGTGCTCCTAACCACTGAGCCATCTCTCCTGCCCCAGGATTTCTATCTTTAAGAAAATTAGATTCTGCTCAGGTGGCAAATAGCTAATAAAGAAGCTATTAAGAATTTATCAAAAGTAAAATTGTTCTTAAAACATAATTTTATAGGGAAGGATTGTTTTAGATGTATTTTCTAAGTTACCTTAAGTTATAATATGCTTTATATTCATTACAGTTTATACTAAATACATCTTTATAAATATAAGTATCTATATAATAATTTTCATGCAGACAACTGTGTAAATATACAACATAAAGAAAATATCTAATCACCTAGAAATACTCTTCCATATTCAGTATAAACTACTTAACTAAAATTTCAATGTAATCACATGCACATAAATGTTTAGCTAACTACTAATTATAGTGTAATTATCACAATGTTCATGATGAAAGTGGTATAAGCAAACATATTTTCAATAGATTTAGAATCAGAAATCTGTTTTGCATATTAATTATAGCTAATTTCAAAGGTTAATTACAAACACAGTTTTAACCCCTAAGATATATACTTAATACTTATTCAAAAAGCATAATAAGCTTTTTAATCAGTAAGTTATAAAGATCTATGAGAAATTATGTGTTTAGAGATGGAAAATTAATGTTTATTTCCCGTGCATAGTATGATTGAATAAAAGCAATTATAGATGATAAAGTTCATTTCTGATGAACTATTTCTAACTATGGATTTCAATATGCTTTCTAATTTTTAGATTTCAAAAATATATGCTCTGTAATATTAGACACATTTTTATAATATTATGCTTAAATACTCTACTGTTAAGAGTAGACTTGTGTTGAAAATTTGTAAGAAATATAAAATTTGAATTTTTTTGAATTATCTGAATATTTCTTTTGAAGAATAAAGATGAACCTTAGGGTTACCAAAATCAATACACTCACAAGGACAGTTAGACTATTAAGACCAGTTACAGTAAAAAGACAGTTACAGTATTAAGATCACTATACAACAAGCATAAGAGAAATTACACATAATTTTAACCNTATGACATGTCTTTAAGGTAAAATTGATAGGAAGTACTTACTAGATCTTTGGTCTACAAATATTTTTAAGTATTTCCTATAACTAGTCAGGCCATTTGAATGTGGAGGACGTTGAACAATTAACTGGTGCTAAACACAAATGAAGCATTATTGTCAATAGAACTTATGATCCTCACTTCCAAATGCTTGAATATTAACTGAGAATAGATTGTATTATCATTATTAATATTGTTTGAATACTCCAGATGATTTGTTTTATTAATATTAAATAAGATATTTGATTAATAGGACCAATGATCCAATGATGTTATTGTTTTGTGAACAGTTGCTTGGTCATTGAAGAGACATGGGTGCTTAAGGATGCTTCAATGGTAGTTCCTGTAACATGATCNTTGAGAATGAAAACACTTGTATAGATTTGATAACATGTACTCTTGAAAGTAGTTTCCTTCTCAGGCATGCACACATGTACACATGTACATACAGACACATGAATACGGTCTATTCATACATTTATAACATTAATGTATACACACACACACACACACACACACACACACACACACACACACACACATTTTTTCCAGGCATTTTGAAAATATTGGTTACTGATTGACTTCTTACAGAACCATGAGTTGGCCAATACCAGGACCTCTGATGATAGGTTGATTGTTTTCATAAGAAACATGTATCACCCAAATTAGCATAAGCTAACTGTACTAATTAAAAGACTCAAATTACAGTTAAGTAAGAACCACATTTTGGATTCAATTAACATCCACAGTACAAACATATCCCATATAAAGGACTTTNAAAAGAGACTAGGTTGGCTCTGTGTGTGTATGCTTGTTTCTGTATGTATTATTTTATATAATTAACCATCTTAAAATTCAATTAAGATTTAATGGAAATGCCATTTAAAGACTTTAAATATAACTGATTTGCTTAGATGTATGGCTGGGCATCACATGAGTGCCTAGCACCCACATATCCCAATAAAACAAGTTGGAATCCCTGCAACTGGAGTTATAGAATGTTGTGATCTACCATGTGGATTCTGGGAACTAAACCCTGGTCCTCTAATAGAGCAACAAGTGCTCTGAACTGCTGAAGCATTTCTTCAGTCGCCAATAATATTTTAATAAGTTCAATTACTGGGTAGAATATTGATANATATTTTGTGTGTGTATTTGAAGAGTGATATTTTAAATCCAGACTATATTGACAAATGAACTCTAGAATATTTATCTTTGATGGCAAGTGATGAGAGAGTGTGTATGAAGGTTTTGATTTTTACAGAATTTCAGGATTCCTTGAGGAACTTGAAGTCTGAGGTCTCCTGAGAAAGGAATGGTATGATGATACTCTGCATGTGGTATAGCCTAGTGTTTTGTAAACACGTTCTGAATGNATAAACATTATCAGTAAACTGAATAAAACCCTATGGAGAGAGAATTCAGTTTTGAAACAAATAAAATCCTGGACCTAAAAATGCAGAAAAATAGTGATCTCGTATGTTGACTATGATTTCCTTTAAGAAGACTAATGATGAAAGTTTGTCCGGTCCAGTCCTGTTCCGCTCGGCTCCCACGGTCACTTAGACCCAAATAAACACATAGAGGCTTATATCATTTTTAAACTATGGCCCTGGCAGGCTTTTCGCTAGCTAGCTCTTACATCTTAAATTAACCCATTTTATGAATCTATGTCGCCACGTGTTCCACGTGGCTTTACCTGTGTGCCATTACATGTTGTTTTCTGGATGGCAGAATGGCATCTGCCCCGCTTTGCTTTCTGCTTCTCTCCCCCTAGTTCGACTGTCCGGCCTAACCTTATTCTGCCTCATCATTGGCCAAACAGCTTTATTTATCAACCAATCAGAGCAACATATTTTTAGAAAGACATTCCCATCATTTCCCCTTTTCTTTCTACTAAGAAAAGAGGGATCACTAAGTACATTATTAATTGAAGTCTTTTCTCAAACACAGCAGGAAAAGAAAGAAGGAAAGCCACTTTGGAAAACTTATTACAACATAACAGTATTTAATAATAAGAAAAGATCACATTCCTATGGAAGCAAACACACTAAAGACCTTTCCAGAACTGTGGCAGTTAGATACAAGTACAAATTGAGTAGAGACACAAGAGAGCATTAATCACCTTAAATAATTTTGCCATTGTTCAGAAACTAGAAAATAAATATTTTACCTGTCAATAAGTTGATGAATGACAAATCATTAACAATGTTAGAAATAATAATTTTAGAAGAGTTAGGCTACATACAACTTTCATGCCGGGGAGGATGGCACCCAGCTGATTAGACACATTCATTACAAAAGGCTGATAGCTATTGTCTTTCAGATGGATAGAAGCTATAAGCAGTAAGGATGGTCTGTTTCTGTGTCCTCAGGAGCTCATGTGCTCTCTATATTTCTTTTTTTTTTCTTTTACTGAAAACCTATTTTTATACAATGATTTTCTGATCACAGGTTCCCCTACCCTAACTCTTCCAATATTCTCCCCACCACCCCTTCCAGCCAAATCCACACATTTTCTATCTCTCAATAGAAAAGAAATATGCATCTAGTCAATAGTAATAAAATAAAACAATGTAAAACAAAACCAGACAAACCAGGATAGGAAAAAACAAACAAAAGGAAAAAAAAGTACAAAAGTATCAACTCAGATATGCACATTTGCACATACTGGGACTCCCCCCCCCACAAAAAAAAAACCAGAAATCTATAATATACACCCAAAGGATCTATAAGGCATGTGCATACGTGTGTGTGTGTGTGTGTGTGTGTGTGTGTGTGTGACAGAGAGAGAGAACATTATGAGACAAAGAACTTGCAAAGATGCCATTGAGTTTGTTTGTGCTTGCCATCTACTGCAGGACATGGAGCCTACCCTTAAAAGTGGTTTGGATCACCAGTGAGACTCTTTTAGAGAAAATTATTCTTTTTTCATTTGCAAGTGGTTATCAGTTGAAGATAGCTTCTAGTTTGGGGATGAGAATTCAGTCCACTGTCCTCTCAGTGCTAGGATCCCAACTCATGTAGATCCTGGCATGCCCTGTGCATGCTGCTGCAGTTTCTGTGAGTTCATATTGTACTGGTACTGCTGCACTTATAAAGTCTATTTTCTTGGAAACCTTCATCCCTTTGAGCTCTTACATCTTTCCACCATCTCTCCCATAGAGTTCACTGGGCCCTGAGGGAACGGATTTGATGGAATCATCTCATTTAGGATTGAATGTGCCAAGTTTTCTCACTCCCTGCACATTGTCCAATTGTGGATCTTCGTATTTGTTCTCATGTGCTGCAAGAATAAATTTCTCTGATGAAGGCTAAGTAAGATACTGATAAATAAGTATAACAGGATGTTTTCAGGAGTCAGTTTATTGTTATGTTCCTTTAGCAAAACAATAGTATTTGGTTTTCTCCTAGATATATGGTCTATCTAGTTACAGGTTCTTGACCACCTGAACTTTGTCAGGAATAAGTTCTATCTCATGAAGTCAGACTTAAGACAAGTAAGATATTGGTAGGTTATTTCCACAAATTTGTGCTACTCTTAGCGCTAGCACATCTTGCAAGCCAGTCATCATTGTAGACCAAGGGTTTATAACTCGGTTGGTGTTTACCTTTTTCTCTTGATAGCATGCAGAGTAGCTTTCAGTACCATGAACACTAGTCCATAATGGTGAAGGCTCTAGGAAGGTATCAGCCTGACCACTCCATGTTCAGTGAGTTGTATAGGTGTTTTTCTAAGGAATAGGACATTACNGTCAGTTTATGGAGAGCGANCAATATCCTTGGCAATTTATTGCGTTGTTTAGGAGTTCTCATTGGACCCCTTTGGCCAAAAATGTGATTAGATGTAACCTTTCCTGGCCCTAGACTTTAATTTTGTAACAAGAGACATCCAGCTGGGGCTCCATCTTCCCCATTGTTGGGCAATTTCATTTAAATCACCTTCTTACATGCATATATTTTAGGAGGCTTCTACAGTTTTAGGTTTACATATGACTCTGAACAAGGCTGTTAGTTTTAAATTTTCCTTCCCATATTTCCACTCTTTTTCTGTTTCTTTGCTACCTCCCTTTTGATCCTCCTGATACTACTCCCCAACCTGCCCATCCATAACTATCTCTTCTATTTCCCTTTCCTAGGGAGATCTATTCCTTACCCCTAGTCCCTTATTTTATACCCAACCTTGAGGTTACAAGGCTTATAGTTTGCTTATCAGAAACTTAGCAGCTAACATCCACAAATAAGGGAATACATACCATATTTGTCTTTCTAGATCTAGGTTATTTCAATCACAATAACATTTTTATAGCTCCATTCATTTACCTGACACTTTCATGATTTCATTTTTCTAATAGCTGAGTGATATGTCATCATGTAACTATAGATTTTCTTTAACCATTCATCCACTGACAGACATAGAAGGTATCTCCAATTTTTGGCAATTATGGATAGAGCAACAGTGACTGTTGGAATTCCTGGCCACTCCCCAGCTAAGTAACTTCACATTCGCACTTCGCGCATGTGCAAAGGGAAATCCCGCCTCTTCCTCCCTCCCCCTCCTTCTTCCTTTCTCTTTCTCCACCTGATGCTGCACTGCGCTCTGTCTCTCTCTTTCTCTGTCTCTCTCTTTCTCTAACTCTCTCTCTCCCCACCATCTTCTCCCCCCTACTTTCTAATAAAGCTCTGATACTGGGTTTTGTCGTGCCTCGTGACCTTTGCTCGAACGGTAACCGCAGCTCCACAAAACAAAATACTAACAGTGACCATGGTTAAAAAAGTATCTCTGAAGTAGGATGTAGAGTCCTTTGGTATATACTCAAGATCAGTATAGCTGGATCATGAGGTAGATCAATTCTCATCTTCCAAAGGAAACACCCCAATGGTTTCCATAGTAACTGTACAAATTTGTACTTCCACCAGAAATGGATGAGTGTTCTCCTTACTCCACATCTTCACAAGCATGAATTGTCAGTTGTTTTAATAATCTAGGCCATTCTGACCAGGATTAGATGATATCTTAAAGTAGTTTTGATTTGCTTTTCCCTTATGACTAACAATGTTAAACATTTATTTAAGTGTTTCTCAGTGATATATGTTTCCTCTTTTGAGAATTCTTTGTTTAGATACATAACCCATTTTTAATTAGGTTGTTTGTTTTCATGATAGTAGTTTTTGAGTTCTTTATCTATTTTTGATATTAACCATCTCCCAAATGAGTAGTTGATAAAAAATATTTTCCCATTCTGTAGGCTGCATATTTTTCTGAATGGTGGTGTGCTTTGTCAAAAATATTTTCCCATTCCCTAGGCTGCATATTTTTCTGAATGGTGGTGTGCTTTGTCAAAAAGAAGCTCCTCAGTTTCATAAGGTTCCACATATTAACCATTGGAATCAATGCCTGTGCTATCAGTGATCTTTTTTGAAACTCTTTTCCTGTGCCAATGCATTCAAGACTATTCCACACTTTCCTGTCTATCAGATTTAGTGTATCGGGTCTTATGTTGAGGTCTTTGGTGTCATCAACCAACTGGGCCTAACACATACTTACAGAAGATTTCACTCTAACACAAAACCAGCTCATAGAACTTTCTCTAGAATTGTCTACATTCAGGAACACAAAGCAAGTCTCAACAGATGCAAGAAAATTGAAATAACACCCAGCATCCTATCTGACCACCATGGATTAAAGCTAGATAGCATCAATAACAGAAACAGCAGAAAGCTTACAAAGTCATGGAAATAGAACAACTCACTACTGAATGAAAAATAAGTCAATATGAAATTAAGGAATTAAGAACNTTTTAGAATTAAATGCAAATGAAAAAATAGCCAAACTTATGGGACACATGAAGACTATTCTAAGAGGCAAGTTCACAGCACTAACTGCCTACATAAAATAATTGGAGAGATCTCATATTACTAACTTAATGGCACATATGAAAACTTTAGAANAAAAAGAAGAAATAACATCCAAAAGGAGTATATGTCAAGAAATAATCAAACTCAGTGTCAAAAGCAATAAAATAGAAACAAAACAACAATCTTTCCCAAAGAGTTGGCTCTTTGGGAAAATCAATATAATGGATAAACCCTTAGCCAAAGTAACTCAAAGACAGAGGAATAATATCCAAATTAACAAAATTGGAGANCAAAAGGATCCATAAAAATAGACACTGAGACATCTAGAGAATTATAAGAATTAACTTTTAAAACCTGTATGCCACCAAATTGGAAAATCTAAAAAGAAATGGATAATTTTCTTCNGATATATTTCTATCTAGACTTAATCAAGATCAGAGAAGCAATATAAACAGACCTATAACCCCAATGAAATAGAAGCTGTAATAAAAGTCTCCTAACAGTAAAACAAAATAAAAGATAAAACCACAGGGACAAATAGGTTTTGCACAAAATTCTACTAGATTTTCAAAGAATTAACACCAATAATCAGTAAATTATTCCACAAAACAGAAACAGAAGGAACTTTGCCAAATGTTGCTCAAAGCTATGGTTACTCTATTACTTAAACACATAAAGACAAACATAGAAATAGAATTACAGACCAATTTCCATTATGAACATAGATACAAAAATTCTCAATATAATATTTCCAAAATTAATACAAAAAGACACCAAAAAGACTATCCACCATGATCAAGTAGGCTCCATCCCATAGATGCAGGGATTCACATTAGGTCAATTAATAAAGGTAATCCACCTTATAAACAGACTGAAAGACAAANCCCACATCTAATAAAAATGTTAGAAAAACTAGGAATACAAAGAATATACCTAAAAATGATAGAGGTAATTTATAACAAGTCCACAGCAAACATCAACCTAAATGGAAACAAANTCAAAGCATTTCCACTAACATCAGGTTCAAGGTTGTCCATGCTCTCCATGCCTATTCAATACAGTACTTGACATCTTAGCTAGAGCAGTAAGACAATGCATGAGATCAAGGATATAAAAATAAGAAGGAAGAATTCAACATATCTTTATTTAATATATGGTTGTCTACATACATGTACCCAAAAATCCTACCAGGAAATTCCTACAGAAGATAAACACTTTCAGCAAAGTAGCAGGGTACAAAATTAATACACAAAAATCAGTAGCATTCCTATATACAAATGACAAATAGATGGAGAAAGAAATCAGGGAAATAATATCTTTCACAATTCCTTCAAAGAAATAGATTATCTTGAGGTAACTCTTAAACTCAGTAAGTGAAAGACTTCTATGGTACAAATTTTAAAACACTGAAGAAAGAAATTGAAGAAGATATCAGGAGATGGAAAGATCGCTCATGCTCATGGATCTGTAGGACTTTTATAGTTAAAAAATGGTCATTCAACCAAAATTAATCTACAGATTCAATGCAATCTACATCAAAATTCTGATATAATTCTTCACAGATCTTGAAAGAATAATTTCAGCTTCAAATGAAAACTCAAACTCAGGATATCTAAAACAATCTTGACTAAGAAAAGAAGTGCTGGAGTTATTACCACCTATGACCTCAAATTGTACCATGGAGATGTAGTAATAAAAACAGTATGTGTTTGGCCCCCAAATAGACATGATACTCAATGGAATCCAATGAAATATCCAGATGTAAGTACATACATTTACATACACCTGATTTTTCTTAAAGAATCTGAAATACACATTAGAAAAAGATNTCTTCAACAAATGATGCTTGTCAAATAGTATGACTGCACACAAACCAACACAAATAGATCCATACCTATTACCCTGTACAAAAATCAATTCCAAATGGAACAATTTCACTCATTCTCTTTAATGTGAGTCAGGATATATGTTGGAATTGGATTGGGATCCTCTAATAATTATCATCATCATCATCATCATCATCATCATCATCATCATCCTGAAAATTTCCAATGGAAAAATCTAACCAACATCTTCTGTTTGATGAAGATAAAAGAAACTAATAAATATAAGATAATTATGTCATGATAATGGCTATCTGTAATTAATCAATATGACTAATCCAATCAAGTAAAATTCAGCTTTTCTTCAACTAAAATTTAGTGTTTTTACACTACTGTCTAAGTTCACTGACTGTTCAGTTGGTATCAGTGTGATTTTACAGAATACTAACTCATACCAAACATGTACAAAGTTGAAATATCTAATTCACAAAACTTCATGTGTCCAACATCATGATTAATAGTGTGAGACACTACAATTTCATCTGAATAGAAATTAGACGACTTTGCAGGTCATCAGTTGACTATATAAGTCTAGTTGATATTCCTAGGAAGAAAGCAGAACAGAGATTTTTCTAGCAATTTTCCAGGATCAGATTGCTAATGCTTTGGAAATATTCTTAAAAGTTTGAAACTCAGACTCTTTTCTAAGTATAAATGGTGACTGTGATTTTACGACTTCACTACATTATATTCTCAGATCAAACCTTGCAGTCAGGAAATTTCAACGTGATTCAGTTTGCTGATTTCTAAGTTGCCTCATCATCTGAAAATGCTATTTTCAAACTATTTTTCTCCAGGTACAATTTCCATTTTTATATGATGATTCCATTTTATTCTCTTTTGCACACATTTCTGACTTCTTGTGTACAATTTGATTATATACTCCCCCATGGATTTTGAAATACCTTCATTTTATGAATGCGTATGACTTTTGTGAACACTTCATCTACTTCTCACGTTGTTTTAGATTATTAAATGGCATAGGACATACCATCTGTCTTTGAAGCCATTTCCTTCAGCATATTAGTTCATACACTCTTATCACATCAAGGAAGGCTTTCAATACATTAGATTCACTGAAAATCTTATGTGTAAGTGAAATTTTATCAGATATATGGGAAGGCCTTAGTGATATTTTCATATATATCATGATATGATTAAATATCCAAAATATTACCCATGATTAATATTTTCTACAGGCTAGCTCTTCCATTATGTTTTAAAATATTACCTTGACTTTATTAAATATAGTGTAAAGATGTATTATCCCTAGTTTTGAAAGTTAATATAGGAGATAATGTAATAAGCAATAAAGATAATTCCAATTTTAATCAAGATTTTGGTCTAGAATTTCTACCTTAAATTCTCTCTCCAAGGAATAGTTAAAACAACAGTTATTTGAAAGGATGTTCATTATTCTTTTGTTTATTCATGTAATGATCATCTTATTTCTTTATGCAATACTATTATAGGGAATTCACAAATAAATAAACCAGAGTGGAACTTGGTCTTTCAAAACCTAGTGTTCTTGTTTCANATAAATTATTTTTCAATTAAAGTGACAGGAATTTTATTCTTTGCTTGTTTTATAACTTTCAAAAAAATTGTGAATAGAAGTAAATAATGCTTCATCATGAGCTAAAATCAATTTAAAAGTTAAGTAAATATTTCAAATACCCATGAGAAATAAAATATTCACACTACTACATGAAGAATTTTCATTGCCCTTTTCTAGTTCAACCATAAAAATGAATACATATAAGCAGAGAATTCACAAAAGTAAGAGAAGCAAAAGCAAAAATAGCCAAGAAATACAACAGACTGATAATCTTCTGAAATCAAAGAAATGAAACATCAGCTTGTAGAGAAACCTGGAGAATCCAAGAGAATATCAAACTATATGTCTTAGTTAAGATTACTATTGCTGTNACNAAACACCATACCAAAGCAACTTAGGAAAGAAAAGACTTATTTCTCTCACATTTTCATTCAATGGATCATCATCAAATGCAGTGAGGGCAAGAACTCATGCAGGGCAGGGACCTGGAGGCAGAAGATGATGCAGAAGCATTTAGGGGTGCTGCTTACTAGCTTCCTCCCCATAGCTTGCTCAGCCTGCTCTCTTATAGAATCTAGGACCACCTGCGCAGGCATGGCCCCGCCTACAATGGTATGAGCCCTCATCAATCACTAAATTATAATTCCCTATATGCTTGCCTACAGCCAGAACTTATAGAATCATTTTCTCAATTGAGAATTTCTCCTTTCTGATGACTCTAGCTTGTATCAAGTTGACATAAAATGAGTCAGCACACTATACATCTGGCCAAAGGTTAATATGTATAAAGATCACAAAATACTTAATAAAGAATAAATGCATATATAATGCATGTTAATTTTAATATCCATAGATGTGAAGAAATAAAAAAAAAATAAGTATCCATGAATTAATGATCTATAAATAAAATGCAATGGACAGTGTAATTCTATATACTCACTAAAAACAGTGAGATCTTATCAATGACATCATGGATAGAGCTGAGGAACACTACATTGAATAAAATGAGCAAGGCACTGAAACACAAGCAGTGCATGACCTTACTTATAGTGTAGAACATGAAAAAGTTGATAACATAAATGTTGAGAGCATTGGTCATTAAAAGATGCTTAGCAGAGCTTCCGATAGGATGAATGGAGAGCAGTGAGCACCAACTTACAAACTGATAGACGTAAGAAGCCCAGGCACCCTCTCCATCATTGCTAGGAGTCTTAGCTGGTGTCATCCTTGCGGATTCCTGGGGATTTCCCTAGCACCAGGTTTCTCCCTAACCCCCTAATAGTTCTCCCCTAAGAGATACCACCAAGGTATCTCTTTCATTGCTCTCCCTCTCTGTCCCTTCCTCCATTCAGCCATCTCAATCCCTCCTGTTTGCATCCCTTCCCTTCTACTCCCACTCACAGTTTATCCAGGAGATCTTAACTATTTTCCCTTCCTGGGACCCTCCATGTGTGTCCCTCTTAGAGTCCTCCTTTTTACCTAGCTTTTCTGGGGTTGTGGATTGTCCCCTATAATCAGATTAGTGATTACCCTAATTGTCATCATAGAACCTACATCCAGTAACTGATGGAAGCAGATCCACATCCAAGCACTGGGCTGAGCTCCTAGACTCCATTTGAAGAGAGGGAGGAGGGATCACAGGAGCAAGTGAGGTCAAGATCATGATGGGGAAAACCACAGAGACAGCTGACCCAAGCTGGTGGGAGCTCATGGACTTGGGCCTTTCAGCTGGGGAACATGCATGGGACCAAACTAGGCCCTCTGAATGTGGGTGACAGTTATGTGGCTAGATCTCTTTGAGGAGCCCCTGTCAGAGGAACCAGGACTTATCCCAGGTGCATGAAATGGCTTTTTGGAACACATTCCCTAAGGTGGGATACCTTGCTCAGCCTTGACACAGTGGGGAGGGGCTTGGTCCTGCCTCATCTTAGTATTGGAGACCTTGTTGACTCCCCAAGGGAGGCCTTACCCTTTTTGAGGAGTGGATATGGGGTG
>LZPO01028696.1:0-11497 GCA_001675575.1 Neotoma lepida | reverse complement strand
TGTGTGTGTGTGTGTGTGTGTGTGTGTGTGTGTGCGTGTGCATGTGTGTATGTGTGTGTGTGTGTATGTGTGTGTGTGTATGTGTGTGTGTACATGTGTGTGTGTAGGGATGTGCACAGAGTGAGGGGTCCAGAAGAGAGCATCTGAGCCCCTGGAGCTGTAGTTACCTACTTGAGTGCTGGGAACTGAAGTTGGGTCCTTTGCAAAGATCAGTACCTACTTTTAACAGCTGAGTCACCTTCCCAGTCCCCGTGGTTAAAAGTTTGAACGTGCACATAGTAAAACTTACCCTGCTAACAGTTTTGAGAGTCTTGTCCAAGGCATAGGTTGCAGTTCTACTGTTCTTCATGTAGCTCTTGTGCTATCAGGCCCTCTCCTTGAACCGAAACCCTGGCAACTGACTTGTTTTCTGTACCCAGAGTTCTACTTTTTCTAGAATGTCATATAAATGGACCAAGCCAGTCTCTTTCACTTTGTGTGATACATTAGAGAAGGAAAAAGGACCAGATGTGCCCTCACAGGCATCCCAAGACAAATAGTTAACTCAGCTTCCAGAATTGTGACAGAATAAATTACAGTCCAAGGAAACTATCAGAAGGAAATATGATGCCTTTGGGCATTGCTCCCAAGGTGTTGCTCTTCCTGAAAGCCAGTGAGCCAAATGAGAACACAAGACGGATGGAGAGCTAGTCAGCTCACTCACAGTTTCAACCAAGGGTCATCCTGACTGAGCGGTATTAGCCAATGGGTAAGAGTACTGTAGTACCTGGCATATATCACCTGGAATAGTAAATTTATATCTAGAAAATAACATGCAAAATCTGTTTTTAAAATATGATAACCAATGTGGAAATCTAATCTTGGCTTGCTATAAACTAATTTATGAAGTTAACGCATTAAAAACTATCTTGTTTGTATTCAGAAAAAAAAATGCTGAGGCTGGGACTTAAGCATACTTCATCAACTCCTTATATTGGCACTCTCCATAAAATTATAGTCTTAGAATATTAGGTATTAAGAATTAATTATTTCAAGAAAAACGTGTGGGGGAAATAAAAGAAATAAAGGAAAATACAAAAAATTTACATTCCTTTAGAAAAGAAATTAGAGGGGCGTTCTCTTGACTGCCTGGATTCTTGGAACAAAAAGACAAATAAGATGTTTTGTTACATGAAAAGCTACCATTTTTGACAAGAAAAGAATGCTTATAAATAAATCAACATTTTTAGCAATGTGATAGAAATGACATTTTTCTTAAGATGTATTTAAATTATGTGTGCATACTGTTGAACTGTGCCTTGATTTAGTTAAAATTCTCAGTTAACTAATCTTTAGTAATTATGAAAATCTCATTTCTAACCTGTTCTCCTTCAACATTCCCAAACATCACTCCAAAAACGTAGCTTCCTGTTCTTTACTCCAAGAGTCTAACTCGGTAAGTCTGAATAGTGGCCAAAGAAACCCACCACATCTTTTCAGCTTCCCCAGCTGACGCTGAGAGGCAGCCAGGTTGACGAACTCTATCCTGGAACCCAGCCTCACTGNAAGTTTTGATCATCCAAAGCNTGCAACAGTGTCAGCTGGGGTCAGCTGAAGGTCAAATGCCCCAAGGAAAATATTAAAATGGAAGTAACCTAACACTTAGGGTCAAGAAATAGAGACAGGGCTTACAAAAGAAAATAAAAGCCCAGAATGAAGCAAGCTTCGTGAACCAGGAAGGGAGATCAGAATGACGGGGAGGAAGAAAGCACAAAAAGAAGTCAATAAAAAGACAAAGGAAACTCAAGGGACAGAGTTCTAAGCTCACTTTTGCTCCAGACTCTGAAAAGATTTTATCTGTTTCAGGCTCCTTGCCTTTAGATTCCTGCATTTATGCAAATTCCTCCATGAAGTTCAGCACACTCCAGATTAAACAGACTTTTTTCTGGGCACCTAGAATCCTGACCTAGTGTTCAGCTGCAGACCAAGTGATACTCACTAGTGTTTCCAGTGTGCGACTGACTGCTTCTGGGTGTAGTTTTGCTTCACATTTTTAGATATTTAAAATTTTTATTACTGTTGTTCTTATGTGTACGTGCCTGGGTAAGTTTATGTTCATCTCACACGCATGCAGGTGCCCATGGAGTTGAGAGAGAGCATCAGGTCCCTGGAACTGGAGTTACAGCTGACAGTGAGATGGCTGATAAAGGTGCAGTAAGCATTCTTAACTGCTGAATCCTATCTCCAGCCTCTGTATAGTTTTTGTACCATTGAACTATTTCAAATTCTGAATTTAACTTACCCAGGAGTAACTACTCCGTGACACCAAGCTCATAATTAAAACTTTCTAAAAAATAAAAAAAAATATAAACTTGAGGTAAATTAAAAGGACAGTTACTTTTTGGGCAACAGTAAGACATTTATTTCTTTATAATTTGTATTCATTCATAAAAAGGACAAACCACAGTCCTATACTACTCCATTGAAAAAATGATAAAAAATAACTAAAAAAATCAATTCGTTATTTATCAGTATCAAATAAAACTACTATTACCTTTCCTGAAATACAAAGAAACAACAGATGTGTCTATAGCTATATAAAGTTTAATTAAGAATCTTGCATCTTAAAGCGTATGATACATTGGTTAGCTTGACAACCATTTAAAACTGATGGTCCCAGTCACTTCTGTACAATTATATGAGGAAATGAAAAGCAGAAGTCATTAGTGCATGAGAGAGTTGAGTCTATCTGCCACATATTTTAAAACTAAACAACCTTCAAGTCTGTTTTCTTATCTTTCAGAACCATTTCATGCAAAATCTAGCCAGTTTTGGTCTTTATTACCATATATTAGAAAATAAAAGGCAGGCATGCATTTGGCAAAAGATGTAGTCATTATTGATGATATAAAAATGCCCAACATGGGTCACATTGCAAGAGGAAAACCCCAAATGTAACAAGGAAAACACAACATTTGTACAGAAAGCTTACAGAGTGTTCATCTTCCTAAANTATGAAGTCATTTTCTCCTTTTTCAAATCATTAAATATTTTATGAAATCTGTCAGTGATTTGTTGACATACTTCTACTGGGAAAGCATCTGTTTTTCTGATTTTAAAAAGCTTCATTTGTATAACAAAGTCTTAAGTGTAAATCAATGAAATATTTATTGATATTTTCATAAGGAGGACTTTAAACATTTACACATATAGTACAAAAATTATACAAATTAAAGATAGGGGTGACATATTAATAGATCTATTTTTGCTTCCTGTAAATATTCTTTATGGACCTATAGGGTAGCCTTTCTAAAAAGATAAACTCTGTCTCTAATTAGCCAGCAAGATTGTGCTAATAAAATAGGATTAGCCCTCTCAAGGAACCAAACATTGCACTATTTCAGGAGCCAGCTAATTCTTTATTACCCGAGTTCTTTCACACCCACACTCAGACACCTCTCCGTGCACACCATGGATAATGAGGAAACACAGGTTTCCCTTTCACATCTCACAAATTCCTCCACATCAACACTTGGGAGACATCCCTGGACAGGATGCTATCTACCTCTCCTGCCTCCCAGCTTTGCATATTCTTCCTAGGACCACTAGCAACATTCTCATTTGGTATTTTCAGCCAGTTTTCAGTATTGCATTGAAATGGGAAATGAGCTTTAAATTTTTTAAGTGGAATTCTGTAGCTTTTTTTGACCTGCATATGATTTCTTGATTCTACACCTTCCATAAAGAGAGCTTGTACTTAGGCATGACGCACAAAACCAGAGAAACAAGGACATTCGGAGATTCTGAGACTGTACTGTCACTTATTTCTAACTGTATAAAGACAATCACATTGCAATAAAAATGGAAGCACACTACTCCCCCAAACCTGTCATTACACATATGAATAAATGCAGCAGTAGATGCTCCAGATGANCTGCAAGTTCTGTGACTTGACATTGATGAGAGGAAAAGCCCAAAACAACTTCAGATTAGGATACAAAAGTAAAAAAATCCTCACATGGCATGTGAACATCAGCATTAGAAAACAAACCAAAGAGGTTTACAGATTTGGAAAAGCAAATATGTAGAAAATTACCTCAAAAATAAGAATACTGATAGTAAGTTCTATAATTTGGTTTTCATAGTCAAAAACTTTCAACTCATTCAGTAAAGTGATTTGGTAATTGTGTTTATGTCAAAATGTTTTTGTTCTATTTTTGTTTTAGTTTTATGGAAAAAATAAATGTGATGAATGGCAGGGGTCTTTCAAAAATACACAGTACCCCAAACAGATAGGCTAATATAAGAGACTGCATTACTCTTACACATACCACATACAATCAACATTTCAACCTCTATTGAATTTCACAACTTGTCATTAAATGTAAAGCACCCGTGTATGGTGATTTTACTTTCACTCTACAGCCTATGGTATTGAATTGAACACTGTAACTTGTCCATTGAATTAAATCATGCAACTTTCACAGAATCAGGTTAAATGGTTTATAAGGCATATTGGAACGAGTTAAAAATCATTTTGTTTCCATTGAAAAGTTATTCTTTTGGATGAAGGGGTTCCTGAATGCCTCAGTCATAATGTGTTGGAAATCAGTTGAATAGCTTGTTAGAGTCTAATTTATTTGGTTTAGGATGGAGCCGCAGGGATTAGAAGGAATTAAGGTCATCCCAGGATGAAGGGCATCCTCTGAGCTGGGCTGGGAACAGCAGATGTCACAACATTCAGAATTCCATGTAGACAAGGAAGCCAAGGGAGGGCAGTAGCAAGCTGAGGAGACTTGAAGACAGCATGGACACACCTACAAAGCAAACCAAAAGCATGTTTATCATTTCATCAGCGACATTCACTCCTGCTCACCCAGTCTGCTTTGGAGAAGGCAGGATTGTGTTGGCCTGAAAATCAAATGTTCCTTTATGCAAGATAAATTTCTCTTATTCTTAGTGATATGAGAGAAATAAAAACATTTTATCAAAGATTTTGTGTGTGAGATTATGTGCATGATCTCTACATTGTGTTTAAATAAATCCTTAAAATAATAACATTGGAGTACTAATGTTGTCCCTGTGAGCCAGAAGTCTCAAACTTCCACCAGAAGCTTGTAAAAGATCAAGAAGTACCATAAATAAGTAAAAACCCATGCCATATGTAAAGTCACAGATATCACCTATGCCATTACAAAGTCCTATCTGTATTCTTGCAGATTTTGATTTAACTTTCTACTTTTCTGCATATTAAAAAATTATGCCACACCCACACGCTGTTTTATTCAATTATGTAGGACTCCAACACCACACCGACAGAGGTAAGGAGGCTGTGAACAATTTTTACCAGATCTTATTGTCAGACTTGAGAACAGCAGCTAGGAAGATCACTAATCTGTCTAAGCAGAGTCAGGTCATTCACAAGCCTGAGAAATTGCCCTCTGGGTTCCTGCAAAACCCTAGGAAGCATATTGTGCTGCTGGAAGGCCAGCTTGCAGCACATCAGAGACTGAAGAGGAGGCATGAAGTCTAATGACTGACTTTTTTCTCTGAGGGAGAAAAACTTAATTTTCTGGGACTGGTAATAAAGGGGAAAACACACACACACACACACACACACACACACACACACCTTCAACATGTCAGGGTCTCTCATCATTATTTGTTCCTTTACCTCTTTCCTGATGTTTTCTTTCTATGTCTCTTTATTTTTTTCCCTTACAGTTTATATACCCCAGCAAAATCTTTCAAGCACTATAAAAATTACAATGTGGTTACATTCTATTTTTCAAGTGAGTGATTACAATGAATATAAGTAAAAAATAGCATATTCCTTATTTCCCTTACATGATTAAACATTTTACGTATCACAGGTGAAAAACAAANTTTTCCCAAAGACCCACATACATTTATGTCTAAGTTACTTGTTATAGATTAACAAAGTATAAACAAGCAGGGTATTTTTTCTCAGCCAGTTCTTCTACTGGCAGGCTGCATTTTGCAGTTACAAAGAATCAATAATTTTATTATTTATCTCAAAAGATTATCTTATAAAAAATCTTAAAAGAATAACAAATCTAAATTTTTTATATAAAAAACAATCAGTCATTTCTACTTTAAATCCTCAGGGTGCATACCCATTCATCAACAGTTTTTATTAAATCATATCAGGAAGCTGAGGGTAAAAATGGGTACATGGAATTAATTATCACCTTTGATCACCAACCCATCTTTAGCAAGAAAGGCATGTCAGCCAGCAATAGGCAGGCTGCCATTGTTATTGTTCCCTGACTTCAATGTGTCCCTTGCTCAACTAACAAAAGTGTGCCTTTCTAAACTTTAAATTGTTCCCCAAGACTTCTACATCAAAGCCATTAACAAAAACATCTTAACCTAACTTTACTAACAATCCACATCTCTAAATTCTTTCTAAGGCTGGTGGCTGAATCATTAATCTGCTCCAGCAGCAATACTTGGAAAAAGTCAATCACTATTATTGTAAATACTAGTGATATTGCCTGGTGAGGGGCTAGAAACCCCCTTAGAGTTGTCATACAACTCACACATTATGAGGGACTTGGTGACAGTGAGGGCAATAAGCAGAGCTATGCTCAAGAACAGCATGAGGTCCTCAGGACATGTCCTTGGGGTTCTACCTGTCCAAGGCTCACCCAATGTGATTATGCTGGCTGTTTTCCGTGAGTTCCAGAGCTGCTTGCTGTTCCTCTTGCATGANCCCCAACAATATTGCATGTTTACCTCGATAGATCCAGATGCCCCAGAAAATGAGCAAGTAACAAACATTGTCTTTGTCATGTAGGCATACCCAGACCATTGGAAAGAAACCTTAAAAATTACAGTAATTTGAGGGTATGAATAGGCCCTAGCTTTTTAGAAATCACTCAGAAAGTCTACAACAACCAGGACTCAGCAGAGGAAAAACAGGGAAAGTGACTAACCAATGTGGTAGCTGCCCTTAAGGAAATAGACAAAAGGAGACTGAAAAAAAGTAGGCCTGGGCATAAGGATCAACACGCTTCCTATAAACAAAAGGTACACTGGAAGAATGGATGCCCAAAGCAGAAGGAAAAGAAGAAAATTTCCCAGTCCTCCAGGTGAGAGAGACATGATGNGGTCAGGTCTGAGAGCCACTGTGACAGCCCACAGTGACTCCATTTTGAATCTAGAGTCCATCTTTACTACAGATCAAGAGAGTTCAAGCTTGTTTTCTCCTTAAGTGTTGGAAGCCATGAGAATGTTTTGATTAAGCCCATGGGAAAGAACATATTATTTAGCTAGATGCAAAATTCAGGTCCACTGAAGCATGCAAGAGGTACATTTGTGGGAGATAATGAAACTGCCTGTTCCTTGACNCAAGGACAGAATGGGGACATGGTTTTCTTGAGATAGTGTTTGCCTATGCTGTGTGACTGTAAGCATTTTACTTGTCTGTATATAAGCAAGCTGAGAAATTAACTCAGGGCTGCTTAGTATTGACCGAGAGCCTTCCTGACTATTTTTCTGTTTCCATTTATTCTTCTGTCTGTTTTTTCTCAACCCTCATGCCCCTTTTCAGGTACCCCAGTTGACTCGTTGGCTGGTTCTGACAGTCAGGCCTCTATTGTATTAAGCCCACTGGAGGTAAGGGTCACAGCAAAGTAGGGTGGAAATCCATTGAGTTCCTAGTGGACACAGGGTGAGCCCACTCTATTCTGATGTAACCTTTCAGGCCACTCACCTCCCAGAAGATGGCAGATGAATGGGCACCTGTACAGACTGCCTATTTTCCNTGGATGTCATGCCAAGACTGTAGACCTAGGACAGAGAANTGTAGTTCTCTCTGCTTAGTGANGTCTGATTGTTCACACTCCCTGATTGGAAAGGACCTGGTAAGAAAATGGAGGGCCATCATATCTTTCAGAGAGAGATACCTCACCTTGTACTGGGGCCAAACCCCTGCCCACATTCTAGTGACCTGCTCTCTATTGGAGCGATAACTCCTCCACGGAAAACAGGCTCCATGCAGGAAAAAACCCACCAACAGAGTATCCGCCGAAGCTACAACTACAGTACCCTACTGTTTGGGCAGAAGGAAACATGCCTAGATTAGCCACCAATCACACACCAATTATTGTTCAGTTGTTAAGCTCTGCCATGTTGGTATGGGTCAAGCAATATCCCATGATCTGGGAAGCAAAATTAAGTCACCAAACACATTGGCAGATTGGGAAAGGCAGGAATTCTCATCCATTGTTGCTGTGGGATAACTCTTCTGTATGCTGTGACTATATATTACTCTCATTGGTTAATAATAAAGCTGATTGGCCTATAGCAAGGCAGCATAAAGTTAGGTGGGAAAATCAAACTGAGGACTTGGAGGAAGAAGGATGGAGTCGAGGAGACTCCAGCAAACCGCCCAAGAAACAAGATGCTAGAGCACAGGTAAAACCATGAGCCACGTGGCAATACATAGATTAGTAGATGGGTTAATTTAAATGTGAGAGCTAGTTAATAATAAGCCTGACCTATCAGCCAAACATTTTGTAATTGATGTAAGTTTTTATGTGTTTATTCGGGTGGTCAGGACAAAAAGCACTGTTTACACCTTGTCATTCTTCCTGGAACACTCCATTGCTTCCAGTCCTGAAGCCAAGTACTCAGTACTACCAGTTGATCCAGGACCTAACGGAGGTCAACAAAAAGGTGGAAAGCATCTACCCCACAGTCCCAAGCCTGTACACTTTCCTAAGCCTACTGCCATCAGAAAGTGGGGTCTACAGTTTTAGACCTAAGGAGGCTTTCTTCTGNCTCCCCTTGGCACTTGTCAGTTAGCTTATTTTGCCTTTGAATGGACAGATGCAAAAGCCAGTTATACTAGCCAGCCTATGTGGACTTGGCTTCTAGAGGGGTTTTAAAACTCCNGNACCCTAATGAGGCCCTGAATGTGGACCTTCTAGAATTCAGACAGAGGTACACAGAGAGCATATTGTCATAATATGTGGATGATATTCTCACAGCCTCTAAGACTGAGGAGACATTTAAATGGGCAACTGAACATCTAGAGACCTTCCAACTCCTAGGATGCCAGATATTGGCAATGAAGACCCTGTTATGTGGTTCCTTGTGTCATCTACCTAATATACAACCCAGAGAGAGGAAGGCAGACATTATCCCAGGACCAAATTTGGCTATCCTGCAGATCTCCACAACCACTTCCAAAAAACAAGTATGGGAGTTCCTGGGGGCAGTTGATATCATCAACTATGGATAAATGGCAGATTGACAGACCCTTGGCCAAAATAACAAAATGATAGGAAGAGAGTATCTAAATTGATTCAACCATAAATAAATAGGGAAACATTGTAACAGATACCAAAGAAATGCAGAATATTATAAGGGAATACTTTTTAAACCTGTACTCCATNAAATTGGATAATCTAAATGAAAAAGATGAATTTGTAGATTCATCTTAGCTACCAAAGTCAAATCAAGATTAAGTCAAAAGCCTAAACAGACTCATAACAAATGAGGAAATTTAAATGGTAAAAAGAAACCTTCCAGCCAAAAACAGTCAGGGGCCAGATGGATTCAAAACATAATTTAACCAAATTTTCAAAGAAAATGTACAGAGAATCTTCTTTAAATTATTANAAAAACAAACAAACCAGAAACAGAAGGCTTATTCCCAAATTCCTTCTATGACATCCCTATCATTTTAATACCCAAACTAGATAAAGTCAATAGAAAATGAAAAGTACAGACCAATACCTTTGATGAACATAGACTAAAAAAACTCAATAAAATATGTTCAAAGAGAATGCAGACATACAACAAAAAGATACAACTAAGCAGGGCTCATAAGAGCTCACAGAGACTGAGCTAACGATCAAGGACCCTGTAAGGGTCTGACTTAGGTCCTCTGCATTCATCCTGTGGTTGTGCAGCTTGGTGTTCTTGGGGAACTCCTAACAACTGGAACAGGGGCTGTCTCTGAAACTTTTTCCAGCTTTTGGGACCCATTTCCTCCTACTGGGTTGCCTCATCCAGCCTTAACATGAGGGGATGTGCTTAGTCTTATTGCAACTTGATATGCCATGTTTGGTTTGATATCACCAGGAGGCCTGTCCTTTTCTGAAGGTAAACAAAGAAGGAGTGATCTGTGGGAGGGGGGAATTGAGGGGAGGGCCTGGGAGAGGAGAAGAGAAGGGAAAATGCAGTCGGGATGAAATATATGAGAAAAGGATAATTTAAAAAAAAATTATATATATGACCAAGTTGGCTTTATCCCTGATATGGAGGATNGTTAAACATATACACATCAATAAAACAAGTCACATTAAATGGACTTAAAGACAAAAATCACATTATCATTTCAATACATGCAGAAAAACAAGCACGACTTCATGATAAAAATCCCAGAGAATTTAGGACTTACATATCTTAATATAATAAAAGCTATATATGAGAAACCCACAGCCAATATCAACCTAAATGGAGAAAAATTTGAAGCAATGCCACTGAAGTCAAGAATGAGACAGGGCTGTCCAGTATNACTATTTCTTTTCCATATTGTGTCCCAAGTGCTAGCTGGAGCAGTAAGGTAAGAGAAGGAAGCTAAATGTCTAAAAACAGAGAATGAAGAAGTCAAACTATCTCTATTTGTAAATGGTATGATTCCATACTTTAGAGTTCCCAAAACTTCTACCAGAAAACTTCTAGAAACAATAAATGAATTCAGAAATCTGGCAGGGTTTCCTACAAAAAGAAATGGCTTTTCTATATACCAACAACAAACATACAGAGAAGGAGAACATGGACACATTCCATTCATAATGTCCTCAAGGAAAATAAAATAGCAAGGAATAAACCTAGCCAAGGAAGTAAAGGACTTCTACAATAAAAACTNAAACTCTCATGAAAGACATGGAGAAAGACACTAGAAAATGGAAAGGTACCCCACGCTTGTGGATGATAGAATTAATATTGNAAATATGACCACTCTACCAAAGTCTATTTATAGATTCAATACAATCCCAATCAACATCCTCATCTCTTTCTTCATAAAGATATCAANAACTATCCTAAAATTCGTATGGAAACACTAAACCCCAAATAGCCAAAACAATTCTGAGCAAAGAGAGCAATGCTGGAGGGATTATCATTTCTGATATCAAGATACATCACAGAGCCATACTAGTGAAAACAATATAGTATTGGCACAAAAACAGACATGTGGACCTATGGAACAAAATCAAAGACTTAAACATGAGCACATGCAACTTCAGTCACTTCATATTTGACAAAGACACCAAAAACATAGGCTGGAGGAAGAAAGCATCTTCAACAAATGGTTCTGGGAACACTGGATGGCCACATGCAGAAAAATGAAATTAGACCTGTATCTGTCACCTTGTANAAATACTAACTCCAAGTGGATCAAAGATCTAAATGTGAAATCAAAACACTAAAATTTCTGGAAGGAAATATAGGCAGTACCCTACAGGATATAGGTGTACAA
>LZPO01028692.1:0-24916 GCA_001675575.1 Neotoma lepida | reverse complement strand
GTCCAGGGCACCTCATGGCAAAGTGGGGGCCTGTGATTACCAGCTCTCAGCAGTGCTAGGCAGAGGGCAGGCTCTGCAGCTGACAACGCTTTAGAAAGCACTGCTCACTGGGCCTTCAGCCCTGTTTTCTTGCTTATTTGAAGTCATGACACCAAGGGGCAGGACCTGGTGCTTGTATGCAAATGTATAAATATGCAAATGGAGCAGCAGAGAGAGCCATTCCCAGACACTGGCCTGAGATCATTTGCATACCTGCTGAGAGATGCCTGTGGCAGGTGCATGTGCCTCCACTGCCTTTTTTTCATAAAATGCCTCATTCCTGCAGTTGTTGAGCCAAATAGGCAGTGATACTTTGAGCTCCTCCTCCAAAATAGGAGGTCCAAAAGGCAACCATGGGCTACCTTGTAAGGATACTCATACTATTATTGGGATGCTAAAAAATCCCTAGTCCTGGACCAGGAAGATGGCTCAGCATTTGCTAAGTGCTTGTTGGGTACACATGAGTTCAGATCTGACACCCATGTGAAAAGCTTGGGGTATCAGCTCCTGTCTTTAATCCTAGCCTGAGACAGAGACAGGATGATCCTGGGTACTCACTGGATGGCCAGTGTAGCCCAGCAGTGAGCTCCAGGTTCAGTGGGAGACTCTGTCTCAAAACCAGAGTGGAGAACAATAGAGGTAGATGCCTAACATCACACACACACACACACACCCACACCCACACACACACACACACACACACACTCCTTTCTATAAAACTCCAGCTCCTCCAGCCACTGCAAAAGCCATGCCCTCTTCTATGCTCTCTACAACCTTCCACTTTCCTGTTGAGGAACTCAGAGCCCTTCAGTCTGACCACTAATCCAAGTGGCCTGTCTGGGAGGATCTCACGGTCTAGATGTACATTGAGTCCATTTGTGCTGCTATGTTTCTGCTTTTCTGTTAACATCTGTAAACATCAGGGTAGGGTGAATTATCTTGTCTCTGAGAGTTGCTCTGAATGTCAGCTTTGGGATTTATCAGCCATGTGACTTCTGGCAAGAAGTTTCCACTTCCAGAGCCTCTAACAACTGGTATGTGTAACAGGAAAAGTAAAATGGTGGTGTGTGCATAGCAGTGTTACAGCATGAAAAGGCAGACTTCTGTGAAGTAAGTGGTAAATTCTGGCTTTCTAAAACACATATATTCATATACACAGTCATATATACATGCATACATCTATGGATAAACACATATATACATTGTATATAGTAATTTGTGTGTATGTGTGCATGCAAATAGAGTATAAATCTACATATTCATATGTGCATATCAATGACTGTGTATAAATGTTTATGGAGGCACATACACAAATAGTATGCAAAACTAGATATTCATATGTATGAATCTGTGACTTTATAAATGTTTGTGTGAGCATGCATATATGTATATGCATACATTTATAATTATAGGTGTATGCGCACATGTAAAAACATGAATATGCATGCATATCCACACATGTGTTTCCATGCATTTTGTATAACTGTATATATGACCAACATGTGTACATGCATTCCTTTAACTGTAAATATGTGTCTCCATGTGGGTATGAATATTCCACTGCTCTTCTATTCATCACCCCTTAATCCCTAGAGGCAGCTAGAGCCCAGAGTGGAGATTTGCTTGCGCTACGTGTTCAGAGTCAATGGATTTAGTAGAAATACTTTTCTGAAGAGAGTGAACAGGCTGAGTTGAAAAGAGCTGCTTGTCAGTGTGCTAATCCAAGAGGGATGGACCCAGAGGGCTGAGGAAAGCAGAGCCTGGTCACAGTGAGTGAGGGAAATCAGTCCAGAGTCAGGGTTGGATAAGTGAATGAGTTCTTGCTGTGGACTTGCAGAGAAACACAGAGGCAAGGCACTGCAGAACTTGGCTGTGTTCTGACCGACATGCTCAGTTGACCTTTGCTCTCCCAAAGATCTGGCCTTAGCTAACTCATCTGCCCTCTAAGGGTCTGTCCTTGCCCTCAGTCATTAGGCTGTGTTTTGTGCCCATGCCTGGGTTTGCTTAGTCAGTGTTTACCCTGCCCACAGCAACATCACTCTGTCCTTTGCATGCATTCAGGGGAGCAGAGGCTACTGGACGTCCTCCTGCAGATCTGACACAGGCATTGAGCTAAAGGGAAGGGGACAATCTTCATAAGAGTGACCCTAAAAAATCTGAATTCTTATAAATGGACTTCAGAGATGGACATGGCTTTCCTGACTTTTACATCCACACTTGACCTTCATCCGGGTACCCTTACTTCATGAGGATGCCTGTGGGCTTCCTCACACCTTCCATCTTCTTCTGTTGGGAGGGATGGTCAGCCCTGACTGCATCCTCCTCATTCAAGACTTAATTCACAGGTCTATTCCCTAGCAGGATTATCCCTATCTTCCTCCTGTGAAGTTACACTCTCCCCAAGGAAAACACCTCTTTCTTTCTTCTAACAGTCTTCACCATATTCCTTTATAGACACAGCTCATGCCCTCCTCTTAATCAGAGCCAGCCTGTTCAGGGCACAGGGCCCCCAGCTCAGGCTTCCTAGCTTCCATTGAGGGACACACACTTTGTGACACATTTCTTCCTAATCTGAAATGAAACCCAGCAATGCATTTTATCAGTCCTCAACACGTGTCTTGCATTCAGAGAAAAGGGAAAAAAAAAACCCACTACCAACAACAACATCATTTCCCTTTCCCCCAGCAGTATTCTGTGGTGTTAAACTGCATATAATTAAATTAAAAGCATCCATGAACTATGTGGAATATAATGGTTTGAACAAACCTCGAATTATTGTAATTAAAGCTTGTGGAGACCTCACAGTGTAATGAGTGGTCAACAAATCATACCCAGTAAAGTGACAATGTGTTATTAGGGAAGCTGGTTCACAGCGGGAGACCCAGAGGGGATACTTGGGATTGGAAGGGAAAAGAGACTACAAATGGACGATTATCTTGAAATACTTGGGTGAAGAATCTCGAACTACCACTGGTCCCCAATGACTCCTTCTTGAGACTGGTGGGCTATAATGATGAGACTCATTTCTGCAAATGGAGATAAAACACATCAATTAAGCACTTTCTAAGATCTAAGCCTTGCTCTGAACACTTGATGCACACCTTCTAAGCATGGTTGCCCATCACAATCTTTCTCAGAAGTACATGTGAAGAAACTGAGGCATACAGATCAATAGGCACACGGGGACACCTGGAGAACAATGTATACAATAAGGGGTGTTGCACCTCCTTGCTTCCATTGGATGAGCCATTCCAGCCAGCCACTTTGATGTGTTCAGGATCTAGAATCCCTGTCCTTCAGGGTTTGGTGGAGGCCTTGTGGCATGGACATAGTTGCTTTGGTCACCGGCTGTTATGGGTCCAGGAGAACATCTTCCCTTCTTCCCTCCTTCAGGCTGGGGAGGGATGCAATTCTGTTTCTCTAACCCTGAAGCTATCCAGCAGCCTGCCAAGAATTAACTCATTAAAACCAAAGATGTACCTTGCACCAAGGGGCTGTCGAGGCATTTGGGATGATCTGTGTGAGGAACTAGGGTCTCTTAGGCTACAAAGCAAGACTCCCAAAGGAGCAGTGCTGATGGCGATGACTCAACCCCAACATGAGCTCAGTTTTGCCAGGAAGCAGAAACCAAAAAGCATTTCTCAGAAGCCCTGAAGGGCTAGCTGAGTGCTCCTGACCACAGCTGTCAGCACCTGAACACTTCTGGCCACAACTGCAGCCCCCCTTTGTCTGAGCTGTGCCCTATAGACCCCTATAGGACCCAATAAGCTTTTGCAGCTGGTTACTGTTACTTACTGTCCAAGGCAGCCAGACAGTTATCTCTTTATTAAAACTGTTCCTTCTATCCATGAACTGTGCTTTGTGGTTCTTGTTGTGCCTGCTTACAGGATCCAAGACCAAAAGTGAGAACCCAGAGCGGAGATGAAGTATATACATCTATTCTATTACAGTATCACAGCCGGGCACTCAGCTCGCCTACTTGCCTGCTGCAGGCTCCTGAGGCGAGCACCTTAGAGCTGGGCACACACCATTGCCTGAGCAGGTGTTCAGACGTATCAGATGGAGTTGTCTCTACAATGGTTCTAGGAAGTAGAGGAGATCATCCCGACACCTCTCAGAGAGGGCCAGAGACTAGTGTCAGGTCCCACAGTCAATCAATCTGTGCTAGCTGGACTTCCAAATGTGTTTTCCACAACATGGTGAAGATGCTGAAGGCTTGCAAGGAGGCAGCAGAAGCTCGGAAGCTGGACTGCAATGCTTCCATTGGGAATACTTTATAAATTAGGTCTCTCAGGCTCCAAAGGAATGAAGAGAGAGAGGTGCCAAGGTTGGTGCGGCAGCCTGGTGTCAGCACGTCCAATGCAGCACAGTGAGTGGCCAGGGGCAGCTCCCAGGAGTAGATGCCTTTTTTGAAGCCTTTTATCTTAACCCCAGGTAGTTTGGAGCACTATCTACACGGAAGCACTTTCTGCCCATAAAAAGAGCTGCCAGCTAATACCACTCTGAGCCTTTGATGCAGAAAAGCCCACATCGGTCAATAAGGCTTTAGTCTCTGGGTCTTGAGAGGCAGGCGGCTCTCAGCTGGATAGAGGGGTCACAAACAGGGCTCAGCAGCCCTGGGGATACCATGCCTCTGATCCTCAAACCAGCTACATCCCAGATTCCTACCCCAAAGACAGCACCTTTATGTGTTGACCACTCAGAAGCCTTGGCTCAAATATTTTCTGCCTGGAGAATGACTCTTAGTCCCAATTTCCAAACCTACTCAGTGAACATCCATAAAACACTTCCATTTCCAGCTTACTTCAGAACACATTTCCCTACAGCCCCTGTGGGTATGTGAAGCTCTTCAAGATTGTAAAAGCCCCTGAAGTTCCACCATGTGTTTCTGAGACAAAAAGACATGGCTGCTGAGTCGTTGCAACAATGCAAGATCTGAGCAGATACGGTGTCTTGGAAGCCACAGAGGACTCTTCTCTAAGAGGAAGCAGCAACATTTAAAGGTGGCTGCATCTTGCCTGTACACATTCACCCCTTCAGTTCCCCAGTAGGAAAACCTAACTCCCCTCCCTCCCCATCTCCACTGTGCTTTGAAGTCCACCTTCATCTTCCCAGAGACTTAACACCATCACTGATTCTTTGTCTCCAATGTATCTCTGCCCTCCACATCTCAAGCAGAGCCTTCTTACACACAAGCTCTCCTACTGCAAGGAAGGGAGTGTTGTGCAACGAATTTCTCTGAGGTTAAAGCCTTCCATCTCAAAGGGAAACTTCTTAAGGCAAAGAATGTAAATGGACCGCATATTTTAGGACCTGATGCTTACAAGGAGGTAAAACAAGAGGATGTTCTGAGGGGATGTAAAACACTCCATCCTGCAGGAAAGCACATTACAACAGGAAGTAAACAACTCAAAACAGCTTCAGAAAGTCCCTGAAACTGATCAGATTCATTAGGCCCCTCCTTCCCTAAGATTAAATAAGCGTAAAGCCTGCTGAGAAGACAGACAAGATGAGGCACCTGGAAGAATCAGAAACCAGTTGAACTGCCCGGAAGAGGCTCAGATCAACACCCTCCAGCCTGCTGAGCTGCTGGCTTGGTGTCCATTGCACTTCAGGTTTCTGCTTTTGTGAGCCATCACCCGTACTGCAGTGGGGTATTAGTGATGCAGCTGTCTTGGGTCCCTTCTGTTCATGTAAGAAACTCCTCACCTATATTCCTGTAAGTAACCCCAATAAAACACATTGATTTACCATGCTGAACCTTGGTGGGATTGGTACTTTGGTATATTATCTATTTCCCATCTGGGGTAAATAGATGGTTTTGTCCACATCTCCCCAGGAGAAGTGTCGCATAACAGGGAGGCACAAGGGGAGGAGAGAGATGTGGGCAGATAGAGGAAAGAAACATCTGTTGACTCTGCACCCACTCCCTACTTCTTCAAATCTGCCTCCTTTTGGGGTGTGTGTGTACACATCACACAGATGACAAGCTCAGCTGTTGTTCATCAGGTACTGTCCACCTTATTTACTGAGACAGCATTTCTCACTGGCCTGAAACTTGCCAACCCCAAAGATCTCCACATCTTCATTTTCCCAAAGCCGAGACAAGTCTGTCATCATGCCTGGCTGTTATTCTGTGGCCTCTGGGAGTTTAACTCAGCTCCTTTGCTTGCAAGGCAACTGTTTTACTGGCTAAGCCATCTCCCCAGTCCAGATCTGCCTGCTTCTTGGCAGCCAAACTCCTTAAAAGATGTGCCAGCGACTACTGCCTTTGCCTCTCCCTTTGCTGACCAGCTTCCTCCTCCTCCAATAATGCCTCAGTAAGATGAATGTCCTCTGTGTCACAAAGACAATGAAGAAGTTCCAGTCTCCCATGTCACCCGACAGTGGCAACTGTCTCCTCTCTTCTCAGTGACTCCCTCTCCTCATGTCTCACCTGGTCCCGCCTCACCTGCCACTCCATCCCTCGCTGGCTGTTCCTTCAGAAATCTCATCTAAGGCTCCAGCCACTAGATCTGGACATCTGTGGACTACTTATCTCTCTTCTTACTTTACCTTTCCTTCGGGGCAGTTTCAAATAGGATAGAGGCTGCAGTTACATAAATACTGTACTGATGCCTCTCTGCATTGCTACTGTTTTAGTCTCACCTTTGGACTTCTAGACCCAGCAAAGTAGCTAGAGAAATAATTTCCTTCCATGAACAAAATCCTTCATTGTGGGACCACCCACCAGTTTCTGAAAGTGTCCTATGGGATCAAGGATTGTTGAGAAACAGATACCTGTGGAAGCTGTGAGAACCCATTCATCAGAAGTTGGCCCAAATTCCATGTGGTTTGCTGCTGTACCACAGAGAACCCCTCTCTTATGCAGAGCTGAGTTCTACCCAAGACTGATAGTATTACCTACTCATGTCTCCATCCCAAATGCATCTAACTAGGTGTCTTCTCAGCATCTCTACAGTTATTTAAGAGGTGCCGCAAAGTCAACAGGCCCCAACCAAACTCATAGTCACCATCCCTAAACCTGTCCTAGCTAGAATTCCCATCCTTATTGAATCTATAGACCACAGTCCTAGGCATCAGCCCTGGTGTCTTCTTCACTCCTGAATCTACACATGGCTAATTATTACAGGCCTTCTCGCCAACCACCTCTAGTACTCTGGGCATCCCTGTATCTCCTCACTGGACAAGACTTCATGATTTCTCATTTGGAATCCACTGGTTGATCTCCCAGCTCTTCTTCCTTCCTATTTTTCTCGTGTGTGTGTGTGTGTGTGTGTGTGTGTGTGTGTGTCCATCCAAAGAAAGACTCCAGGCATCCTGCTCTATTACTCTTTGCCTTATTCCTTTACACAGGGTCTTTCATTGAATCTGGAGCTAAGCTGGCAGCCAGGAGGACCCAGAGACCCTCCTGTTTCTGTCCCTCACACTGTTGGGGTGGATGATAGGTGTGTGCATGACCACATATGGGAATCCAACTCTGTGCTCCCTATGCTCTCCCAGTAATCACTTACCCTGGGAGCCACAGCTCCAGCCCTACTCTTCCCCATTTCTGAATACTGAAGTTCAGTAACTCTATAGGTGTGGGGGGGGAGGGAATTTTTACTTGTATTTATCTCTGTCTGAACACAGAACTTGCTTTAACTATGAATCGAGGCAGCATATCACAGTTAATATTAACAATACCTCTATTTACCCAACTGCAGAAACAAATGTATCTCGCTGCCTTTGTTTCAGATAGCCTTTAAATATGACTTCCACTCATCATCACTTCAAAGTGACTATAGTGACTACACCTGTCACCTAAGCCTGTTATTTATGGCATCAGTAAGTAAGTGTAAATGCTAAGGAGATAAATATTTGACACCTGGCTCTCGGGGGAGGGTTGATATGATGGTTAATTTTCATTACCAACTTAACTGGCTTGAGAGTCACCATGGAAACATACATGTGGGCATGCCTGTAAGGGTGTTCGCAGGAGAATTTACCTGAGGAGTGAAGAGCTACTCTAACTGTGGGTGACACCATCCCATGGACTGGGGTCCTGAGCATGGAGAGGTTGAGCTGGTGTGGACTTGGAGCTTTCATCCCTATGTTCTAGTATCTTTGGTAAGAGAAGGTAACCCAGCCACAGCCTGAACACCAACCCTCCACCTACAATCTGTCCTGCCTGCAAGATGTGCTGGGGCAATGATGGCAAGAACTTGTGGGAGTGGCCAACCAATGTTTGGTTTGACTTGAGGCCCACACTACCACAAGAGGGAGCCCATGCCCTGCACTGTCTGGATACCCAGGAACCAGAGACTGAATAGCCCAGAGACCTAGGATAGAATCAAACACAACTGGCGCGTGCACACACACACACACACACACACACACACACACTGAAATGATTCCTAATGATATTCTGCTATACTCATAGATTGGTGCCTTGTCCAGTCATCATCAGAACGGCTTCGTCTTGCATCAGATGGGAAGAGATGCATGGACCCACAGCCAGACATTTTGCAGAGAGAGAGAGTCTAAACTGGTGGTCTCCATCAGGTCCCTCCTTTGGGAGATTGGGGAACCCCAAGGAAAGGGGGAGGAAATACTGTAGGAGTCAGAGGGGATGGAGGACACCAGGAGAATGTGGCCCACCAAATTAACTAAGCAGGGCTCATATGGGCTCACAGAGACTGAAACAACAAGCATGGGGCCTGCATGGGCCTGCATGGGTCTGCATGGGCCTGCATGGGCCTGCATGGGTCTGCATGGGTCTGAACCTCTGTGTATGTGTATGGCTGTTAACTTGGTGTTTTTAGGAGACTGCTAACAGTGGGAGCGGGTGTATCTCTGACTCTTGCCTGCTCTTGAGACTCTTTTCCTCCTATTGGCTTGCCTTGTCCAGCCTCCATATGAGGGCTTTTGTCTTGTCTTACTGTATCTTGTCTTGTCCTGTTTGGCTGTCCTCTCTTGCAGGCCTGCTCTTTTCTGAAGAGGAAATGGAGGGGGAGTGGATCTGGGGGAGAGAGGAGGTGGAGGAGAGCTAGGAGGAGTGGAGGGAGGGGAAATTGTGGTTGGGGTGGATGGTATGAGAGAAGAATCTATTTTCAATGAGGTGGGGGGCGGGGTACAAGCTGAGCCCCAGTGTTCATCTCTCTCCACTTCTTGACTATGGATACAATGTGACCAGCTGCCTCATGTTCCTGCCATGACACCTTTCCCATCATGACGGATTCTGTGAGCCCTCAAACTGTGAGCCCAAACAAAGCCTTCCTTCCCTAGTCTGCTTGTGTTTGGCATTTTGTCACAGCAATGAGAAAAATAACCAATACAGGGAGTTCAAGTTTGTAATGGTTTCCAATTCCCATGGTGTCAATCCTCATTCAGGCTCCCATCCTGGCAGCATTCAACATGAATTTGGAGAAAAATCCATACAATCAGCTTCTACCAGCTGTTACCGCACAGCTGTATGGATGTGCATCACTCTGTTACAGATGATCCCTTAATACTTTAACAAATAGACCACAGAACTACAATGTGATAAAACTAAAGGTAGAACCTGTCACGATTATAAGTACTTTAATCTGTGTGTCTGAACACAATGTGTGATACAATGCTGTGATGGTGAACATTATGTTTAGAGGATATATTTACTATGCTAGGCTTGTGAAAACAAAATTGTTTTTACCTTATACAAGCCTTGAGGAAGTTGCTTCTACCTTGATTGTACCCTAACAGCTGGCCCAAGATGGACCACTTCCTGGTGCAGTTGGGCTATTCTTAAAAATTGCTGATTGTTTTAAAATATTTCACTGCCTCAGCTATTCCTACAAGGTAATGGGTCACAGGATGAAGCAGGCTGACTGCTAAGTTCTGCTTATGTGTGGAATGCTTGCTGGCTTAGATGGCTGAGGCACCTGCTGGATGTCTGTTACAGAATCAAGCCTTGCCCACACCCAGACAGGATAGGAGTTAATTTGGCTCCCCCAAATTATAACTGTGGTTTTTTACTTTATAATCCTTGGACTAAAAACAGCCAGGGCCTTACCTAGAGAACTCTCTCGTTTGGTCCTGGCCAGTCTCTTTTTGATAAAAAGCCTCTAATTTACTAAAACCAGAACTTGAGCCAGACTGGTGAGTCTCAGAAGGACCTCAGGTCCCCAACAAATACCACAGTTTTCACTGGATAGACAAAAGGATACACATCACAGAAAAGGGAAAAGGTTAAATAACTTGGCTATTCTCAGAATGTAGTAGCAATGATAAATTTAATTAAGACTGTCATCCCCAAGTCATGATATCTGTCTCCTTTGCCCCAGGCACATAATACACACAGTGAATTCTGTTCATGGTCTCCTGATGCTGTTAGGATAAAGTCCAAAGATCTGCAAGGGTAAATAGCCAGACTTCCTCCGTCATCTCTCTCTCTCTCTCTCTCTCTCTCTCTCTCTCTCTCTCTCTCTCTCTCTCTCTCTCTCTCCCTCTTCCCTGTGTCATACCCACAGCTCTTCATACTTACAGCCCACAACCAAATGGAGGGTTTCTACTAGTCTTCCTTGGGGTTAAGGTGCACCCCTAACCTTGTTTACTAGAGAATGTTTTTGCTGACCTCATGACCAACTATGGGAGTGAGAACCTATTTCAGAACCTCATAGGCTGAGAATCTATTTCCAGAGCTCAAGGGGCTGGGAACCTATCTCAGGATTTTAAGGGAGATCAAAGTCATGTCTCGTGATCCCAGAGGTGCTGCCAATGAGCCAGTCACCTCACCAATGACCACAGAACTCACATTGTAACCGAAAGGGAACCTTGTTATATGGGGCATCTTTCTTTTGGGGCCACCATGGAACTGTTTAATGAGAATCCCAAACACTCTGGTCAGTGAAGAGTTAAATTCCTAGGGATCATGGGAAAATATCCTAGTGCACCTCACCCCTCTGCCTGCTGCACACCTTTTTTTTCTGGGAAAAGTTTCCCAATCCCACATGTCTGCTGACTTATGCTTTCTCCCTGACTTCACTGGTGGAAATGGGTAGCTTTTGACTAAGGAGCGGCTGGCTGGACTCTCAACCGTCCTATTTCTGCTCTCTTCAGAGGAGTCTTTGGTTGAACTGTGAGCAGCGTAGCATGGATTTCAAAGGTCATTCTTGTATAACATTTCACTTAAAGGGGGAAATGGGCACTGTGTCCTCATCTCGAAGTGGAGAAGGTTTCCCCTTTCAATCACTGATGTGGGCATAGGCAGCCTAGGTTGCTAATCACCATAGGCAAACATGACTGTGCTTGCACACGGGGCAATGGTGGGCCTCCTCTCTGAGGGAGGCATCCTTGTTGTCTAGGCTTATGGAGAATGAACCCAGGTATCTTAAAAGCAAGTCAATGTATCAGTTAATCAAAAACCTGCCTTTTTCTTAACAGGCACCCTGTATGTATCTTGAGAAAGCTATAAATTGTGCTAACCCACTCCTTTTACTGCTGTCCAGAAAGAATTATTTTTGTTAATGGTGTGGTAAATCAGGAGACTTGTTAGTGAAACGGCTCAGAAAATGGGTCCTGAAAATGAAAGCTGTAATGTTGTCAGATTTCCAAATCCCCTCTTGGGAACAAAGATGGTAACCGTAACATATTTGCTAAATTCCATTACTTTAATACATTTATGTTGCTTGAGATATGGGATGCTAAGGAAGGTACCTACATAAATCAAGGGTAAAAACATAAAAGCCAAATCCAAAGATACATATTATGGCTGTAAATCCTGACCTGATTTTGGGGTTAGGATTCTGATAGATTTGAATGTCATCACTTACCGGCTTAAAGAGGCAGTTTAGCCTCCTTTATAGCCCCTAGGCAGATTCGGAATGACTGTGTGATCTTAGGCCACCTCCCCACTCCAGGATCTGTAAATCAAGTGACCACACAATATCCTCATCAGGAAGAAAGTCACTGTGTCTCTGCAGAGCAGAGAATGGCCACCCTTCCCGTCTTTCACTTCTTGTGACCTTGTCTGAGGACAACTCAAGAGGCCCTTGAGACGCACATGACCAGTGCTGTGCACACGCAATAGGGATGTGAGAACAAGTGAATAAATGTTTAAAGTACCAGTGATGGGAGATGGCATAGGAAGCAGACATTCCCATGTAGTACTGAGGGGTTGGGGGACAGTGTCATTTGGAGGGACAATTTGGCAGGATGCCTTTAAAAGTGTCTGAGGGGTTAGAAAGATGGCTCAGTGGAGAAAGTGCTTGCCACACAGTATGAGGCCTGCAGTGTAGATCCCTGGAACCCACTTAAAAGCCAGGCAGGTGTGGCAGCCTGTCTGGAATCCCAGCAATCAGGAGGAAGAGACGGATCCCTGGGACAAGCTGCCCAGCTAGACAGACATATCAGTGAGATCTAGGTTCATCAAGAGATCTTTGTCCAGTCAAAAAGCAGAGAGCAATTGCTGAAGACACTGGACATCAGCCTCTGGCCTCCAGATCCCTGTGCACACATGTACACTCACAAGCATCTACACACATGCAAATATGCAGACACATACACACATACCAAATGCACATCTCTGAACAAAAGATACATGCATGTGCATTCATACATACACAGATATAGATTGCATAGATATGCATACCTACACACACATACATATAGCACAGGTCTATATGCACATGTATGCACACATACACATTTCTACAGACGCATGCTTAGCTTTCTTGAACTCACAAAGTCCACTCTTAGGTGTGAACACATAGACACAATAAGGAAGCTTTCTATAGGGTTTACTCAATATCAAACACTGATAGGGAAGAGGTTGGATGGATTCCTTTATGGTAGATTGTACATCACAAAAGGCAGCTGCCTAAGTAAACAAGATAGTTCTGTGTGCATTGCTCAGTGAAATGATCGTGCCCTCTGCTTATAAAAATGAAGGAAGGAACGGTTGCAAAAGGTGTGAAAGAAGCTTTAGCTGTGGCTATTAATTTCTTCTTGCCCTCTGGTTTGAATTCCTGGTTGGAACTCTCTGTTATGCCGTTCTCTTCCCTGGGTCTTGATTTATTTTATCTGCAAAGCTGAGGCAAGCATCCTCATTTTGTGTAAGGGTGCCTAACCCATGCCGGATACGGCAGGTGCTCTGCAAATACTAGACACGTTTACCTTGTCACCATTCTGCGATCGTTTCATAAAAATATATTAGGACTCTCAAGGAAGGAGAAGGAGCCTGTTTTCCGGTGGCTTTTCTCAAAAAGAGCTTGTCTCCTCAAGCTTCCTTCCTGTCAATCTTTCTTATTTCATCTTCCGTTTGTCTATTGTAGAATTCGGCTCTGATAGCACCGGGGAAGCAGAAGGCATCCAGTGACAGCTTTTGACCAAGTGTCTCCTTGCAATCAAATGATATTATATCTCTTAAGTCCCTCGAAAGCAGACATAAAGATATCAAAGGCCGTTAGATCTTGCTTAGGAGAAATACAAGGAACGGGAGATCCTAGCAAATGAGCTCGCAATTTCAAAGAGGTTGAGCATAAATCATCTCATGCATGCAATTATTTAGCAGTTCTAAAAACTTAGGGAAAGCAGAAAGTAAGGGTTATTGGAGTTACAGCGTCTCACCTCATCTAGTAAATGAAGAAACATACTGGAAGGGCAGGGGCCTGGCCCAGGGTCATTGAGCTAATTAGGCAGAGACCAGAGTCAGGCCCAGGGATTTTTAGAGGACACTTTCCTCCTTCCCTCCTCTTGCCCCTAGCCTAGAGTACAGAGAGCACTGCATTCAAGAGATCCTGTCACTGGTGAATATCCTCTCTCCAGTTAATAAGTTGACCCTGGATAATAAGAAATTCCCTTTGATCATTTTAAAGAAAAAGAATAAAGCATTTGAAAACCACCAGACACGTTGCTGAAAACTCGATCTAAAGTTTGGGAGTGTCTAAATACAGGTTGTTTGTTTAAAATCCTCATCAGTTACAGATCTTGTCACAAGTATTTAGCCATCTCTATGCACACAGAGATGCTCAGTTCTCTGTCTGTGTCTCTGTCTCTCTCTCTGTCTCTGTCTCTCCCTCCCCCCTCTCTCTCTCGTGTGTGTGTGTGTGTGTGTGTGTGTGTGTGTGTGTGTGTGTACTGCAATGGAGTAAACTGGGAGGTTGAATTCTAACAGGGAGGGCCTTCTCTTCTTCCACTTGAAAAGCCTTTAGCTGGAATGTCACCACTGAACTCACCAGGCAGATCTCCAGAGATGTGGCCAGTGGTTTCATCTTAGAGAGGGCCTTAATTGAAACTCAGGACAGTTGTTTTCACCTTCCTAGCTGTGGCTCTCTTTCCCTTCTGTATGTCAGCTGTTCTCTCTTACTCCTTCAGCTGAGAATCCCGGGCCTCTCACCCTTGCCGTGGACCTCAGAATCCTCCACTTGTTTTCACTGTTGTAATTTTCGAACCACGCTCCACCCGTTATCCTCCTTCACCTGCTCTGGAGAAATACCTCATTGCCTTAATCAACATGACTATTTTCTCCTACAAAAAGAACAAAAGATTCAACTTCTTTTTTCAAAAACCACATACACACACAAAAAAAAAATCATAAGAGGTTTTTTGTTCAAAAGGATTAAAACAAATACAAGCACTTCTGGAGCAGGTTACTCAACAATCTTGCTAATCACTGAATTTTTATGTAGTGTTTGGATCATTGTGTGGATAATTCTGAAAATGTCTGTTGTTGGTAAAAGCAATTTAAGTCTTTTGTTTGAAAAAATAACTAAAAGAGTCCAGTACCAAATGCAAAATGAATGTGTTTGTCATTTGGACATAGAACTTCATTGGTCTCTTTGCAAGGACAGGCATCTCCTCTGTCACCTTTAGATGGATGTCTTTGGTTTTACCTGCCTGATGACTGCACCACCCACACTCAGTCAGTATCCACTGCATACCCTTGAACATAGTATTCTCTACAAATTCCATTGTCTATCTGCATTCCTTAGTGATGTCATAATGGAAACTTTGTGTATCTGTAGACCTAAAACTGCACCACTAGCGAAACATAAAACCAGTTTCACCCATCAGATTCCATGTGTATTTCAAGATAACTATACACAGCCTCCATCTTTTCCTACCTGAGGGTGTATGGGAACCTTCTCTGCTGGGGGAGGTGGGGATTACTCAACTGAGCTTATAATCAGACTGTGTGGGAGTTTGGGTGGGAAATAAATGAGACCCTCTCCTTAATTTTTCTCTACCCACTACCCCACTTCCCATCATTGGATCACCCCAAGAAAGATATGGTGCTGCTAAAAATTCAGGCAGTTAGTCAAAACCTTTTAAAATCTCAGTTTCGGAGATTTTAAAAAAAAATATTATTTTGAAGGAGACCAGGATTTTGTGTTTCAAATCTTAACCCTTAAAAGAATCCAGGGCTAAATTGTGCCCCTCCTATGGGGGAACGGATTAGGACTCAGGGGACACTACTTGTTGTCCAGACAATGACTCCCTAGGCTGGAGGGGTAAGGAGAAATGCTTCAGAGACAATCACAATGCTGTTAGTTCCTCCAGTGAACTGCCTTCTCCCTGTGCTGCACACAAGACCGGTGCAGCAAGGAAGCAACAGAATGGTCCCTACATGCAGTGGGAAAGGAAAGAAATAGTGCACCGAGAGGCCTGGACCACGTCTGAGCTTGGAAACAAGACTAAAGATTTCACTAGCATCTCAGCAGCTGCCAGTATCCCTAAACCACTTGGTGCCATAGAAGGTCATTGGTTATTAGATAGAGGTTTGGGGGGGCAGTCAGAGAAGTAATGGATGGCCCAAACTACACTTGCCACTGAATGGTAGAATACGGGATCAGAGTAGGTAGACTGAATGAGGTTTGAAGCCAGAGACCACCAGAGTTTGTCAACAAATACCATCTTCCTCACATACCCTCTCCTCTCTTCTACATGGTTTTGTATGTTTAGGGCAGAATGGCGAAGCTATGCTTTAAAAGAGAACTTGGGAACTCCTAGGATGCCTGTCAACACACCCAGCATTAGAAATCACTAGACTATGAGCCAAGTTCCAGACCAGATTCTCATGCTTGGTCCCCAGATTATCTTTTCACAATCTTATTGACATTGTGACTCATACAATGGAATTCCTTCTTGTCGTCATTATATTTGGGCACCTCTTACTGCAGTCTCAAACTGTCAGATATAGACTTTTGCCTCAGTTCCAGTCTGCTCCACCTCCTGAGCTTCGTCTTGCCATCCAGCCCCCCAACACACACACACACACACGCACACACACACACACACACACACACATGCATAACCACTTGGCTAGCTTTGGACCTTATCCATCAGGACCTCTACTGACACATGAACTGGACTCCTCACTCGTCACTACATAGCTTAGATAAACCAAAGGCTGACTTTGGCAAGCTGTAGGGTTTAGTCATCTGACAGAAGAAAAGAACAAACACTCCTACAGACTTAATAGTTATTTTCCTCTTTAAAGCCCCAATCGACTTTGTAACTCAATCACTCTACTATTCTGCATGGGGCCCCTTCCCTCTTAGGGCCCAGAGCCTACCTCCTGACCAGCTGCAGTTACAGCTCTAACTAAAGAAGAGCACTTGGGACCAGAGGCAGGTTCCCCCGGAGACAAAGACATTGTGAGAGTGGAAGTGAATCTACACTGCCTTCTGCTGTAACACTTGACGCTGAATGGTACCTGTGCATTTACATGGATTGCACGGCTCTGCCTTGATTCTCTAGATGAAAAATGATGGAAATGAAGAGATGTGCCTCTCCTGGGCACCCATCAAGAGGCTAAGTGAGTGATTCTGCTTCAAAGGAGACTGAAAATAGGGCTTTATGTAAGGTGGAAGCTCAAATCTGAGGAACTTGTGCTACTCTTTGGGAGCCTCAGGATACCGAGATAACCTTTGTAGTGTTTTTTCTAGTATCCAGATGGCTCCTTGACCCTTCAACTACACTAGTGAATTTTCAACTCTCAGTCTTTTGTCACCATTGGATTCTTACTCTGGGATCCCGAGTTCAATCTCAGAACTGTTTCCCTCACTGTATCCTAAGGAGGATGTTGTCACATTGTGAGTGCCCCTCTGTGCTATGCCCTGGGCCAGGCGTCCTAACCCACAAGTCGGTTCCATGAATCATGTATCAGTTAACTCCACTATTATCAATATGAGGACACTGAGGAAAGGTTCACATAGCAGAAGTAGACTGCACATCCAGAATCACTGGTAAGCAACGTAACTGGGTTCATTTCTTTTTGAACAATTTGAATGAGGCAAAACAGACAGTAAAAAAACTGCATATTTGCTGTGTAGAAGTTGATGAGTTTGGCATTGTATATATCCCTGATACCATTACCACAGTCATGGTAATAAACATGATCCACTACTTCCAAATGTTTTCTTGTAACTATTTGGTGTGTGTGTGTATGTGTGTAAGAACCTTGCACATGTACACTATACTTAATTAAAAAAAATAGGCATTTGAGTGTTTTGCCTGCATGTATTTTTATGTACCAGGTGTGTGTGTGTGTGTGTGTGTGTGTGTGTGTGTGTGTGTGTGTTACCTGAAGAAGCCAGAGGAGCTTACCAAATCACCTGAAACTGGAGTTACAGATGATTGTGAACTAACATATGGGTGCTGGGAACCAAACCAGGGTCTTCTGGAAGAGCAGCCAGTGCTCCTAACTGTTGAACCATCTCCCAGTTCCTACGCTCAGTTTTTTAAGTATACCATACAGTATTGTTAATTATAAACACTGTGTCACACAGAAAGTTCTATGGTCCTGTTCCATAACTGAGATGTTAATCCACCATCTTTCTACTTTTGCTTCTATTTTGATCACTTCAGATTCTCACATAAGTGGAACTATGTGGTCTTGTCCTTTCCATATTGGCTTTTCTAGCTTGCGTAATAACCTCCAGGTATGTTCATGACACCACAGATAGTAAGCAATCTTTCTTTGTAGAGCAAAATAATGTTTAATTATATGACACCCCACCTTTTAACCCTACACGGCACCTAAAAGGTTGACAGTAACTGCAAGAAAATATGAGCTGTTCTCTACATTTCCACTTCAGAGTAAATGAAGAGGAATCAACATCCGGCCAACATGTTGGCATTTAGAAAATTAAGTCCTTGTAGCTCAGAGATTCCAAACAGACACTATGGGTATGAGCCTGGGGTGTTAGGAAAGTCAGTAGCTGGGGAAGAAAACACCCTGCCCTCCTGTAGGGGCTGCAGAGATGGCTTGGTCAGCAAACTGTTTGCTTTGCAAGCATGAGAACCTGAGTTTGATCCCCAGAACTCCTGTGAAAAAGCTAGACACAGCAGTACACACCTGTAATGCTAGCTTGGGTGTTGTGGGGGGTTGGGGCAGAGACAGGAAGATTCCTGCTTGGTAGCCAGCCAGGGGAGTTGTTTCAGCAAACTCTAAGCCAATGAGAAGCTTGGTCTCAAAAAAGAAATGCAGGGGCTGGGAAGATTGCTTAGTGGCTAATGTGCATGCCACATAAGCCTGACAATTTGAGTTTGGAGCAGCACAAGTGTCTACACTCATAAGACACCCCTACAAGGAAATGGGAGGCAGAGGCAGGAGAGTGACCTAATGCTTATGACACAGGTAGACTGGTATACTCACCAGTGAATGAGAGAGACTGTCTCAAACAAGGTGGATGGTGAGGCTTGATACCAGAGTTGTCCTCTGACTTCTACACATGTGCCATGGCATGAGCTCACACACACACACACACACACACACACACACACACACACACACGCACGCACACACACCATGTTGGATGGCATCTGAGGAATGACACCTGAGGTTATCCTCTGACCTCTACATATACACATATATACACAGCTATACACACATGGACATACAGGACAACACACAAAGAAGGCCCAGTAAGCAAAAATGAATGCATGTACATACAAAGGAATTTGGACTGAAATCCTCCAAGTTGAGGTACCTACAATCTTATGTACATTATCACCTGTACATAACACCTGAGAGCTGTTCCTGTAGGATGGACACATCCCTCAGGGGGTGGTGACCAATAACATCCAGAAGTTGAAAATATCACCTTCAGTCAAAACTACATACAACATGCCTATCTCCTGAACATGACAGCTCCATGGCATGGAGCACTGTACAGCACAGGTATTTCCTCTCATGACTGTGGAGCTGAGAGGCAAAGCTCACTGCTGTAGCTAAATTGCAAGAGTCCCTGACCACATGTGAATACCCTGCACGAGGATCAAAACTCAAAATTCCAGTTGTGGTTGCCTCGGAGAGCATATTAAGTCTGCACCCTCTGTAAAGCCAAACAAACAAACAAATAAAAATGCCTCGAAGTTGGAGCACCATAAATCACGAACTCTTTGTGTCTTTCAAGGATATGCTAGCTAGGTTGAGAGTCACAGTATTCATCTTAGTCTGGGTACTGGGTCAGTGAGAAAAGCCGGCCAACAGCAACACAAAAGCAAGCACTTCAGAGAAAGCCCTGTATCTTCATAGAGTTGTAAATCTCATACTGCCTGAACCCCATGGCCTGGCTATGCTTCTAACACAGCACAAGGGAAGGAGCAAGTCAAACAGGACTCGGTGAATCTATTCCAGGGGTCCAAAGGGATGATTTGGACTCCCCAGATTTCCTGGGTCTTTATTGTAAATCAAGGAAGAGGGTAAGGGTGAAGGACATGGACAAGAGTGATGAGGCTGAGAGCCATCTGTCACTGTTGGGAAAGCACTGAGACNGTTCCTGCAAATTCAAGTACATTTTTCTGGCATCCCCAACAGGAAGGCTGGAATGCGCCTGGGCATCTCGGCAAGGGTCACACTTTTCACTTCTCTCTATACAGTCAACTTTAAAGCATCCATCTAGAAGGTCATAAAGATTGAAAAATCCAGAGGACCAGGACATCAGCCGTGAGATTGTGTCTTCTATACGTGACATGAAAAGTTGCATCCATTAAATCTCAACAATACAGTTGCCTAAACAACCTGAATAACAATAATACCAGGTGACATGCCGACATGGATGGGACAAATCTCAGAAGGCCCTACCTTTAGATGAAGATCTACAAGCAATTAATGACAACTAAGAGAGAAAGGACTAGTCTGTCCCAGGGATGAGTCTCCTAATCAGTTACCAATACCAAGTAATCATCCCTAAAATCATACACATTTGAGCAACATTAAATGGACTCAGTGGATTGCATTTATATATTAATTTGTTCATACATGTATAACAATAATAAAAAGAGGGTGTGAATTTGAGAGGGAGTAGGGGATGTGGGAAGAACTGGAAGGAGGGGGACAGGAAAAATGGTGTAAATACCATATACATATACATATAATCTTTTAAGATGAGACATACAAAAAATATCCATCCAATCTTCATTCTTTTCTCCCAGGTGTATTCTCGTCTGATGTGTCTTTCTTAGGAGATGCAGCTGGAGAAAGAGGATGAATCCCAATGTGCAAACCCTGGAGTGGGGCCCATGCACCCATGTATTGAGCATCCTTATAGGTGTATGTGTGTTGGGAGGAGAGTTCTCTTCACCATGCTTTAGGGACTTATTAGGATGGTAGAGTACAGCCAGAGACAAAGAGACACTTTGACCCTCTCAATGGGTTGCCCAGTTTCTTCTTTTGGAAATATTGGTGTGGTTACCTTTCCCCAGTGTGCTTTTATGCATTCTGTACAGCTGAGGAGGCTGTCAGATTCCTGGGGGGTGGGGCAGGCACTCTTACTAATCTCAATGCTAACAGGTTGAATGCCAGATCCTCTGGCATTCCCTACCTCCACATTTTCTGTCTCCTTCCCAGGAGCCCTGTGAGTCTACCTGAGTGTTTCTTGGACCAGAGGACCATCTGTGTGCCCCACCTGCTACAACAGCCAGTTGGAAGTACCAAAAGATCATGCCTTCTTGGGGAAACCTTCAATGTGTGAGGCAGATGCCCAGTTGCCTGCCCCTTGAGTGGGACAGCATGGAGGCTATCTCTGTCAATCTCCCAGAGGTCCCTGGTGGTATTGAACATTCCTCTCCCTTGGCAATGTGGATCTCTCCACCTGTGACATGCTGCCTTTTATTCAGTGCCCATCTCACTTCCCATTCCTTTCTCGGGGTTCTTGTATTACCTTACAAGTGCATAGCATGCACTTAGAGCCTTTTTGTCATCATCTGCTCTTAGTAATAGCTCCTAAGTCATCGAGAGTTTGTATAAATACAGACAAGCTGTGTCTATCTAGTCCCTCTTTAAAGACAGTCTGAGAAGAATGGCAAAAATGTTATAATAATTTGTAATCGCTTCATATATAGCATATGGATTTGTTGAGGAGACAAATCCAGCATTCCCAAGTTCTTATCTTGGATCAACTTTTACATGTTCTTTACTGACCCCAGAACATGCCTGCTCCCTCTTCTTCCTCTTGACTTTAAGTCACATTCAGCAGGAACATTGCTGCCCAACCCTGACCATCCTCTGTAACTTCTCATCTGTAGACGTGAACCTGATAGTTTCTGGTTTGCTAGACAAATTCCCAAGCTGTTACACACAGCTAGAGAGTTCTGGAGGTAGGATATCCTGAGCAGGGGAATGAGGAGAGCCTACAGGGGGACCTATGGTTCATGTATTCAGCTGGCTTCCTGAGACTAGACAGAAAGTAGGTAGGTGGGTGGAGATAAATGATTTAGAAATAAGTCTGTGTAAATTCAGAGGAGCCAATGGCCATCGTCTCAAAGCTCTGTGGAGGGTGAAAATTGAGTAAATCGGAGGACAAACTGGACTGGACACATGCTGTTTCTTGAGAATACCTACTCAATACTGTATACTTCTTAGGTGTCACAGACTCCTGAGATGGCAAAAGTAAGGATTTTAAGCACTGACATCCATCTTTGCACCAGAGAGGCAACAGGTAAGGAACTCTGGGCTACCTTTGAGTTTAAGGAAGCCTTTCCTTTTCCTCCATGACTTAGTGGTATCAAATATGTCAAACAGAATCAAAATGAGGGAATAAGATGCATGAAAATGAATGTGCCTTATTTAAATAATTGAATACTGACTATAAATGAGGGAAATAACGTAACTCCCTATGACTCTGGGCTTCTCATCTGAGACTCTCAAATCCCAGAACAAACTTTAATTAGCCCAGGATCAGTATTCCTTCGGGTTTTAGGTAAATCTTGTTTTCTTCATTTATATAATGAGATGTGCAGTAGTTGACTGGCATGGCCAAGGGCAAACATCATGCAAATATATGTAAATATACATAAATCATGTATATCTGACCACAAACCCATTATTTCAAAGAATCATCTAAGATGAATGATGTAGTGTGTACATGTTCTTGTGTGTGGGTACATGTGTGTATATGTGTACTTGTATCTGAGATGATTGAGCATCATTCACAGTGAATTTGGAGACAAGGTCTCTCATTGGCCTAGAACTCGGTGAGTAGGTCAGGTTGGCTGGCTAGAGAGCTTCAGGGAGCCACTTGTGTCTTCCTCCCCAGGGCTGGGATTACATGTGTGACTGCATCTGTCTTGTCTTCTTGCATTCTGGGGGTGGAGCTTGCTTAGATACCCATGCTTGTGCAGCAGGCATTTGACCTGCTGAGCTATCTTCTAGGCCGTGAACTTGTCTTGATAGAAGAACATGAGAGAGTTTTCAAAGAGCTCTCACTCAATGACTGAGATCTAAATTCCTCATTTACTAAGGATGAGCTTTTGGCATAATTTCAAATTTGGGTAGCCCAAAATGAAAAACATAACTAAAAAGCAATCTTGAGAAAATTCTTATGGACAAGATAGAAGAAATACAATTGTTAACAATAAGCCAAAGGGTCGGCTATCTTTTAATCAGCATGGCAGCTGCCATGTTCATTAAGTGGGGCTAGAGTTTCATCTAAGTGCACTGGGCAGGGCCTGGGTCAGCATCTACTTTGAAAATAGATGCTGTGTGCTCACACCAGTGTATCAAGATAACATAGCAGCTTCATTATTTCTACTTAGGAGCCAATAAATCGTCCAGTTCTGACAGCTAGAAGCCTAGTGTGTAGTTGCCATAAAGCCAAAATCTATAACATCAAGAGATACCGAGACATATGTTGGAATGAAAAATCTACAGCTGGTGTGGATTTCAATTTGAGAAATCAAATTCAATAGCCTCAATTTTTTTTCCTACTTAAAAAGCACAAAACATTTTTTTTCTATTTGAAAGATGTCTCTGTTAATTGTAAATACACAAAACCACATACTGAATCAGAGGACACTCAGAAGTTACTGATGGAGGCAAATAGATCCAAGTGTATCAATGATGAGAGCTTCCATTTATTTCCCCCTTATTACAAGGAGGAGTTCGTAATGTTGGGGACAGTGAAGTGTTTGCCCTGACGGTGTCCCCTCCACAAGCCACCTCCAAAAGCTAATGAGCTTGCATAGCAAACTGCTGAGAGTATCTTGATATTAGGGTTAAAAGCCCATCTTATGGTAAATTATGCTACACTCTAATTTGGCAAGAGTAAATGATTTGTAGTTCAAGTGGGGATTTGGTGCCAAGTTCCTAATTTGGGTTTCAGAAAATATTTCAAGACCAACTTTCATTAGCATCCATTTACAAATGAATTATGTATAAGCAACTGAATGGAACAACAGCAAAGGATCGTGTATTGGGCTTTCCTTGGGTCACTGTCTAGATTTATTCCTTTATAAATACCATGGTGGGTGCTCCACGCTTTTCAATACAGTGAATGTGAGAAGGGGTACAGTATTGACTTTGTCATATATTTCCATGTCATTTGCTGGTCTGAGTGGACTCCTTGGGTTTGAATAATCCTAGAAGGGACAATAACATTTAGTGATTCAGTGAGTACTGATAGTAGACAGCCTGGCTTGGAATCCTGTAAAGTCTTAAATAACTCTACATCTTTGAGTGAAGCACTTTACCTGTCTAGACCTCAGTTTTTTCATCTGGAAATGAAAAATAAAATTGTGCTCATCCATGACTACTATAGTTATGGCTACTATAAAGGTAATCTTCATAAATGCTCAGCAGTGTTTAAATATATAGTAATACTTAGTATATGTACTTAGCCCAGTACCTGAAATATATAGTTAGCCTAGGACCCAGCCTATACACTTAGCTGTATCCAGCCCAGTACCTAACACATACAAATGCCCCATAAATGCTAGGTAGGGTGCTGCATCTAATGACAGGGAGGATGATGAGGAAGAGGAGGAATAATAGAGGGATGGAAGGGTGTCCTGAACACCTGTCCATTGCATGCCTTCAAATATACAAGTCTACAGAATACACCAAAATCAAATAAATACCATTAGAATCAACTGAGAGATAAACACATCCTTCTCATAGTCTACAGCTGTAGCAGCACAGCACAGGAGAGACACTCTGTAGATGTCTGTCAGGTGCAAGGTATTGAAGTCAAGCTCAGTCACCCTTGGGCCTATGGGAAGGAAGCCTTTACAGGTAATCCTTGTAGAAAGAGCTGGTGCAGGGCCCAGGAAGCCAGGGACTTTATTCATTGTGTTTATCACTTTTGCAAATATCAGACTTCAAACTGCCCCTCAAGAGCCATGATAGCCAGCTACAGAACACTGGGCGAGTTGGCCTAGGGCCTTGCTCAGTGGTCCATGTCTCTCTTCTAGAGGAAACCCACAACTAGAATAAAGACTGAAGTGCAGCAGCCTCTTTAAATGCCAAGCACTGTTTGCTCAACTGTGTACCAAGCTCTTAGACTCTGGCCAACCCTGGAACTTCTTACACCCCAGTCGCCCCGCCTCCATCCCCCACCAGGAATTCTTCCTGATTCCCAACCTGGGACACAGTAGGGAATTGCAGAGAGGTGGGCCAGGGTGGGAGGACAGGGGT